>JALPQI010016260.1:0-25338 GCA_025490895.1 Thaumatotibia leucotreta
GCATCCTTCACCTCTGTCCCCATCCATTTAGTCCTAGGTCTGCCTCTGCCTCTCTTTCCCTGTATCTTCCCTTCATAGGTATAAGGATGACAATTTCCTACGATCACGACTGACTATATTTTACACAAAAGATCCCAATAATGGGTCGAAGTATATCCGTAAGGGCCCCACCAATAAGATAAGAAGATAAGACTATATAATTTAACAAAAAATTACATCGTGATGGTGCATTCAGACCAAACGAGCATTCGCTATTCTAACCCGATCTACGAAATTCGATCGTTACACAAAACGTGATTCGTTGATTTCGTAGAGTGGGGGATAGAATAGCGAATGCTCGTTTGGTCTGAATGCACCTTAATATCACTGCGTATCCGAAATCATTTTGAAACCTGTCGGTACCGCCAATTTCCCGGATAAAATCACTGTAAATTCATTACTTGTCTGCATTATGCGTGTAACTGTAACGTAATAAACAGAATCATATCATTCTCATAAAATATAAACCAATAGATGGCCTTTTGCGAATGTATCTCTCTCTCGCACTTGTACATTTTTACGTATGTTTGATAAGAAGTCGACACGTCGATCGTACTTAGATGGGCAATTCTATGCGATTATTCAGTCGCAACAATCAAGTCATTACCATTCCCAAATTATTGACGAACTGTATATATGATAGTATATATAGTAGTATATTAGAACTGTATATATAGTAGATGGTAATGAACAAAAAAACGCGTAACAAAATCGCATAGAAACACCAGCATCGTGGTACTACTAAACATATACTTTATTTCTACGCATCTCGTTCGCACAAGGGAATATTGCTATGCTAGTACAAGCGGGACAGAAAAAAAACTACGTAGATGTTTACGGTGACTAGCTCCGGTATACGCAGTAGCTATCTCTGTCATTCCAATCACATCTCTATTAGAGTAATAGAGGCAGTTGATTCGAATTCACGATTTTCGATGGTCGCGGTAAACTTAGCTAATCGGCGTGACTAAACGGCTAAACATCATGCATATGATATGCAACCATTTCGATACTGGATTTTAGAGATAATGGTCATTATGAATTAGCATATTGCAGCAGTATTTCATTTTCCACCCCTTATATCATCATAAGCTAATGTAGCTTTAGGAAATTTGTCAAGCGCGAGTAGGGCCACACACAGGTCCGTTTTTGCATTTTGATTACTGCGGCCCTAACGCGAAATTCGAAATACGCTAATTTCGGAGATTGTCGAAAGGTGCATTTAGACCAAACGAGCATTCGCTCATTCTATCCCCCACTCTACGAAATTCGTTTTCGTAAAGTGGGATAACAACGTGATTCGTCGAAATTCGTTGATTTCTGAAGGTGTGTTCAAACCAAAAGAGCATTTGCTATTCTAACCCCCCACTCTACGAAATTCGATCGTTACACAAAACGTGATTGGTTGATTTCGTAGAACGGGGGATAGAACAGCGAATGCTCTTTTCGTTTGAACGCACCTTTAATCCTGCAGTCGCCGTCTATGGTCCCATCTGCCTCGCCCGGGGACCGGAGCCACTCACATATCGCCAGCGCCCGCTATTCTAATATACTCAAGCCGCAAGTGCACTCGGACCAATGAAATATAATTTGTATGCTCATATCGTCGATCTGTTTATGAAAACGTTTATTACTCCGCATTAAGAGCGAAAAAAAAAACAACTTGGACGACACCGATCGACGAAAGCGTCGATAGGTATGAGAATACCCTTAGTCATCTGTACTTTCTCTGATCGCTTCTTCTTCTTCTTACGGTGCTATCTCCTACCGGAGGTTAGCGATCATCATAGCAATGCGAACTTTGTCTACGGCCGTTCGAAATAGGGATCGAGTGCTGATACTGAACCACTACCGAAGGTTTTTGAGCCATGATGTTCTTCGTTTGCCTGGTCGTCGGCGACCATGTATCTTCCCCTGTATTATTAACTGTAGAAGGGCATATTTGTCCTGTCTCGTTATGTGTCCCAGGTATTCCAGTTTACGCCGCTTTATAGAATTCAAAACTTCCAGCTTTCTCAGATCACTTCTAGGAGGGTGAATATCTGAGCGTTTCAACCGCCTAATTTTGGTGCCATCATTTTTCATAAACCTGCTGGTCAGGTTAGACCAATGTAGCCAGTTAATCTGGTTCCGAAACGTCAAAAGCTCGCTAAGCAATGCGACCATAAAACATAGAGGCAGTATAGCACCTGCGGGCGTGCCGTGCGTGCCGGCTTTATAATTTGTAATTTACTGCTTGTGCTGGGGACCGTAAGGAGTCTAAAAAGGAAATCAGCAGACTTAGCCAAGATGCAAGATGATAAAGGCGCATTTAGACCAAACGAGCATTCGCTCATTCTATCCACCACTCTACAAAATTCGTTCGTTACACAAAGCGTGATCCGTCGAAATTCGTTGATTTCGTAGAGTGAGTATATAATGACCGAATGCTCGTTTGATTTAAATGCACCTTCAGCGATAAAGTAATTAATGTATGAAAATGACAGATTCGAACGAAAAGCCGAGTGACCATTTCCATACATTATTATGGTCACGTGACTTATCGCTTAACGTATACGATTGCAGAATGGAATCTTGGCTAGGCCTGTTACAGCGCATGGGTTTAAAATAGTACATTACGACACAAGTGTGAAACACGTGAAATTCGAAACGACTGGCGATGTTTTAAAACACGACCGATAGGGAGTGTTTTAAATCGACACGAGTTACGAATTTCGTTTTTGCACGTGTCTCGTACGACGTTTTTTAGTACAGATGGCCCTGTGAAGTTTTGAACCTGACGTAAAATGACACACTTCTCGCACTAGAGCCTAAAAAAGGCAATCAATCAATCAAAGCGTTTATTTGTTTGTAAACATAGGTATTTACAGTATGTGGATGGACAAGAATTTCAGAAGTTCTGCTATGCTTTACCCAGAGGTGTACAACAACTAGTTACAACAATCATTATGTAGATAATCAATACAATCAATAATACAAATTAGTTAGAAATAAATTATTAGTAAATGTCACGTTTTAAAATTATAAATTATTAACAATGTATAAAGAAACATAAATTATTGGTCAGTCAACATTTATAAATTATCATTTAAATAATCACTTATAGAATAATAGCATTTGTCAATTAATAGTGTAAATAATTTATTTTTAAAAAGTGGCATTTGCAGTAGTTTCAAGGATTGAGGCAGCTTATTATATATTATACATGCAAGGTGTTTCACACTTTTGCGCATCAGGGCTGTATTAGTAATTACCGTACAAAAATCTCAATTATATCTTTGCCTTAAATTTCTCTCAACAACATTAAATTTCTTGAAAAGACCGGGATTACTTCTTATAAATAATATAACTTCTAGAATATACATGGATGGCATTGTTAGAATACGGAGGTCTTTAAAGTGGGGTTCACAACTCTGTCGATTGAAGCCCTCGCATTGCTCTGATGCATCGTTTTTGTGCTCGGAAAACTGCCTCCCTGTTGGGGGAATTGCCCCAAAATATTATACCGTATCGTAACGTCGATGCCACAAATCCATGATAGGCAGTCAAGACGGCGTCAGGACTTGCTTGCTTAGCAAGTTTATGCAAAGCATAGGCAAACTGATTCAGTTTTATGCATATTTGATCTGTATGGGCCTTCCACGACAGATGGCTATCTATGAGCACCCCCAAAAACTTAGTACTATTTACACTGTCTATTGATTTGTCCTGATAGCGACATGTTATTGTTAAAGGCACCTTACGCTGATGAAAGTGCATGATTTTAGTTTTATCAAGATTAATCAACAGCTTATTGTCATCTAACCATACTATTATGTCTTTAAGGGCGCTATTGATTTCATTTTCATACGTCTCTACATTATTACATTTAACTATAACAGTACTATCATCAGCGAACAATACCATTGGATGTTTGACGTGCCGGGGAAGGTCATTAATGTAGAGAAGAAACAATAACGGACCCAGAACACTTCCCTGGGGCACGCCACACATGACTTTTCTGTTCTCAGATCGGTAACATTTTATTTGCTTAGTGCGTATACAAATTTGACTGAGTTCAGTGTACTGATTTCTGTTACTAAGGTAAGATTTGAACAGTTCATAGATATTACCGCGCAAGCCATATGCGCTTAGCTTTTTTAAAAGAATGACATGGTCTACATAATCGAATGCCTTAGATAAATCCATAAAAATTGCACATACATGGTTACACTTATCTAGATTCTCAAGTAAAGGACTAACTAAATCAAATATTGCCATGTTAATGGTTTTTTGTTTCCTAAAACCTTTTTGTTCATCAACTAGAATATTTTGCTTTTCCATATAGTCGTAAAGTGCCGTATAAATAACCTTTTCAACAACTTTTGAGAAGACAGTTGCTAGAGCAATGGGTCTGTAGTTAGTAACGCACGTTTTATCCCCTCTCTTATACAATGGTTTTATTACACTAGTTTTTAGTTTATCTGGATAAGTTCCCGTTGTTATAGTAAGATTAATTATGTGACTTAGGGGGGCAGCAATTACATCCGCCACTTGCTTTACAGCCTTAGTGCTTACATCGTCATACCCCACACTGTTGGTGTTTTTTAGGGATCTTATTATATTAAATACATCACATGGAATAGTGGGATTCAAGAACATAGATTTGATACAGTTAGTGCTTATGTTAACATTTAATAAATCTGTAGCCTCATTTCTGTGTTGGTCAATGAAAAAATTATTGAAATTTTCAGCAATGTCATCTGGATTAGAAATAATCGTGTCTCCTTTAGTTAATTTTAGTATTGGCTCTTTTGGATAGATTTGCTTGGTTTTATTGATGACCTGCCATGTAGCCTTGGATTTATTTGCAGCATTTTTTATATAATGATCATTTTGCGAGCGCTTCGTAAGACTAATGATTTTTTTAAATTTGGCATTATAAGCTTTCAGTTCATCTTTGTTTTCTTTACTAGGGCAAAACCTGGATTTCCACAGAAGTTGTCTTCTTCTTTTGCTGCACAATTTAATGCCGCGAGATATCCACTTAGGTTTTTTTGTGGATTTTATGGTTTTTGTGACAAATGGAAAACATAGGTTATAAAAACAAATGAAAGTGTCAAAGAAACTATTAAAAGCCAAATTGGGATCTGTATGCTTATATATTTCTGCGAAGGTTAGGCTCGTTAAAGATGACTTAAATAGGTCTAAATATTCAGAGCTAATGGCACGCCGTGTTATTCGCCAGCGATTTACAGAGCAAGATTTTTTTATAGGGCATTTCAGCAGTTGAGCTGTATGATCTGACAAGCCAAACTCGATAACTTCTCCCTTAGACCCCTTAATGTTGTGTGCGAAATTGTCGATACATGTACCACTAACCAATCTAGTAGGTTTCCTTATTGACAGTACAAGATTATGGTTTAACAAATTATATTCAAACTGGAGAGAGTTATTATTTTTGTTCAGTATATTAATATTAAAGTCGCCACATAGGATTACATTCTTGCTAGTACTATCACAAATGTTACATAGAACCTTATCCAACCTTTCCAAAAACATCACCACATTAGACTGCGGTGTCCTATACAAACATATAATAATAGTCTTACAGCGTACAAATTCAATAGCGCAACATTCGATCGAACACTTTATGGATAGTTTTTTAACGCGAGGAATTTCTTTATATTCATGATGAGTCCTAACTAATATACAAGAACCTCCTCTACACTGATCACGAGAAAAACTTGTAGCGAACTTAAAATTTGGTATTGTGACGAGGTTTTCTAGTCCTTCCATTAAAAAGTGTTCGGTAATACACAACACATCCACGGGCGTCCCTTTGTTTCCTAGGTCATCCAAGTAAACTGATAGTGCATCCGCTTTACTTAATAAGCCAGCTATATTTTGGTGGAGCACATGGAGATACCCATACGAAAAAAACTTGCTGTGTCACGAGGGGACCCCGTAGGGACGCTGCCACTGCATGGAACTTTGTTCGCCAGTCCTTTAGACCCGATGCTTATGGGGCTTTTTGAAGCTGTCACACATGGTAATTCAGATGTTGAGTGTACAGTAGGGTGTCTTAACTCACAATTAAATGCAGTGCATTAAATGCACCATCTGTACTAAAAAGGATCATAAAGGATTTAGGGAGAAAATAGAGAAAAAGCGAAGAGGAAGTTAAGTTTAGATTTTCAATCATATTTTACCCACAAACGGGGGGAACTAATCGTGCAATTTTTGACTTTTCGCACATGACATGACGACACGCGTTGTCGCAAGCAGTCTGTCTGATTATGAGATCAAATCCCGTTTGTCCTTAAACTATAGGGGCATTCAGACCAAACGGGCATTCGCTATTCTAACCCCCTACTCTACGAAATTCGATCGTTACACAAAACGTGATTCGTTTATTTCGTAGAGTGGGGGATAGAATAGCGAATGCTCGTTTGGTCTGAATGCACCTAATGAGGAACAGGCTCATGTTCGGAACGTAAAATGGAAAATTGACGATAAGTAGTGAAGGTTTTTCAGGGGGAGTTGGATTTTATTTAGCTTCGGAAATTCTATACTTGGGTCAAAGACCTTTTGGAGAGGGAAGGCCATGGAAATCTTTAGTTTTCTCAAAACCCAAAAAATCTCAGGAGATGCGAAAATTCTATACATCACACAGAATCGTTTCGTCATCGTTTTAATAAGTTGTAATACAAGGAGTTTTCCCTTACATTTATGGACGAGTTTTACTCTTATTTGTTACTTTAATCTTTTCGACGCCACGTCAAGTACAGAAGCTGACACTCTGAAGCCACTGAAGTGTCAAAACTTTTGAGCTTTACGTAAGTAGTTACGTGCTTGTAAGTTTACTTATATAACTTATATTGCTCTAGTCTAGAGTAGCGCGTGTAGTGATAGTGACTACACGTTAAACATTTATAGCTATTATGCTGTCGTAACTCGTGTTGATTTAAAACACTCCCTATCGATCGTGTTTTAAAACATCGCCACTCGTTTCGAATTTCATGTTTTTCGCACTTGTATCGTAATGTACTATTCTAAAACTAATGGTAACCTTTAATAACTAAACTAAAACTAAACCCCATTCCGAACCTCCCCTCGTCAAGAGTGAAAAAAATAACTTCATCATCATCATCTCCCCAAAAGATTGCCACAATGACCGGTCCTGCGCCACCCGCATCCAGCGGACTCCTGCGTCCTTCACCAGGTCATCGGTCCACCTTGTGGGGGGCCTACCCACGCTACGCCTTCCAGTACGTGGCCGCCACTCAAGAACCTTCCCGCCCCAACGGCCATCGGTTCTACGCGCAATGTGCCCCGCCCCCTGCCACTTCAGTTTAGCGATTCGGAGAGCTATTTCGCTAAAATAACTTATTTAAATTAAATTAAAAATATACGCCATACGTAAACTTATACATACTGACTAATATAAAGGATCAGACAGAAAACAAAAGTGCACTATATGCCTCCGAATCTGGCATCTCGAATAAAATGGCCGGCATTATTTGTGGCGGCCCCGGGCGCGGATATTTTCAAAATAATAATTAAACGGATACATTTATTATGCGCCGCATATGTAATGCCTGCACAGGGTGCTGCATTACGACAGGTATTTGATCGCGTAGCTTTTTGTACTTTATTATTGTTATGTATCTACCTACTAGATTTTTGACTTGGAAAATCGAGTTCGAAAAAAACGTTGCGTCTGCGCGGCCGTGTGCAGTATGGCTCGTCGAGAGGGGTACAGTCACGTCTAATAATATGTATACATTTCGGAACCTATGTCAAAGGCATAAGGATCAAAATCGTATATATATTAATATTTTCTTCGGTTACCGCGAGGATTACTCATGAAATAAAACTATGAACACGAAAACGAAATATTTAACTAATTTTAACTTCATTCCGACGTTTCGAACACTTTACAGGGTTCGTGGTCTGCGGATGACCACGAACCCTGTAAAGTGTTAGAGTTGTATTAGAACCGACCGTACATTATATATCTTTTAGTTATTTGACTTGGAAAATTACTGCAATCGCAACCTTAGGTACACGAGTATCGCAAGTAGGTACATTAGAGTTTATAAATACATATTCATGAAGGGTCCATGGAAAAAACATGTCCAAAGCCTAAAAAAATCAGGGTAAATTCACACCTTATTCTGTTAAAGTATGGTGGTTTTTCCTTCTGTAATTTGAATTGACTAGACAATATGTTCTTTCCGTGGACCCTTCATATGTATTACTTTTGGTCACTTCAAGGTATTGGTCACACAAAACTGTACCTAAGTGTATAGGTAGGTACATATTTAACTGATTCGTTTTAATTTCAGAGAGTTTTTTTTTAATAAAAATTGTGTGTACCTACTTAACCTTTAACTTGGCAGTGTATCTTAAAATATAGGTACATACCTACTATTTGACCCACTTTTTGTATTTTTTTAATGACAGAGAATTTTTTGCTCTACACAGCGGCGAGGAGGCTAGAATGCACGATTTTTTTTAATTCTGCCAAGTTTAGGGTACGTTTATGGCCTTTGCTTGAAATAAATAATTTATATATAAGTCTATGATATACAATTCAGTAACATGGGCCGTAACTTACGGTCCATAAAACAAAAGAGAGCGCCCTGTAGCCGGGTTTCCTCATCAGCGGCAGCTGCGCGCGCGGCCCGCGGCGCAAACGCAAAAAAAACGCAGCGTCTGCGCGCCCGCGTGCAGTATGGCTCGTCGAGAGGTACATACATAAGTAATAATAATATGTATGTATTAGCTACTCATCTCATGTCTTTTGACTTGGAAAATTACTGGTAACTTAGCAACACAAGCACAGTCGAGTTCATAAATGGGTCATTTGCAGAAAAAGTGTACCTTTTAATGTCACGAAAATAAGTATGTAAATTGAGATTTCTCAGTTTAGTTACTCCCATACTAAAGGTATGAAAAATTCTGTAACAAATTTGAGATTTTTTTTATCAGTTTCGTTAAATTTCATTTCATACATTTAATATGGGAGCAACTAAACTGAGTAATCTCAATTTACATACTTATTTTCGTGACATTAGGGACAATTTTTTTGTTTCATAACTGAAAAGTACGCACGATGCCGAGTAAAATGATGTATTACAGTCCATGATCGCAAAAAAAATTAAAAGGTAGACTTTTTCTGCAAATTACCCAAATATCAGCCTCCGTACCGTAGCCTAGTTGGTAGTTAGTGACCCTGCCTGGAGCGAAGCTGGAGGTTCCGGGTTCGAATCCCGGCGACGGCATTATTTGTGTATAAATTTATTTATCACAAATATTTGTTGCTTGGTCATGGCTGTCTATGTATATAAGTATCTATGTGTATCTATCTATTATATATATATCGTCGCTTGGTACCCACATCACAAGCCTTAATTGAGCTCACCGTGGGACTAGGTCGATATTTGTAAGATGTCTCATGATATTTATGATTAAATATCAGAGTTGGGCAAAAGTAATCTGCGGCCCTCCCGCGAACTTCGAAATACGAAAATTTCGAGTATTTGTCTCTTTCACTCTGATGACGCCTTCTTTGGAGTGACAGAGAAAAATCCTCGAAATTTACGCATTACAATTTTCACGGTAGTAGGCCTGTAATGCACATCCTCTGCTCCTGCGGACCATGCACAAAAGAAGTACCTATTCACCTAGGCAAGCAAGTACTTCAATCATATGAATTAATAATCTGGAACTTTCTAGATTCAACGTGTATCTATCAGTAATATTTTATAAAACATAGATCGATTGGTCGATGCGGCATAAAAAGTTGCCTATAGTTGCCAATAATACATAAATAATAGGTACACAAGCACACTTGAGTTCAGAAATATGTACCTATACATTTGTACACTTTAAGGCATTGTATAGATTCGACATAATATATCCAGTAGATTATAAAATTTTTATATCATACAATTTTCTTCGGTTTCCGCGAGGATTACATGAAATAAAACTATGAAAACGGATAAACTCGCGTAAGTATATTAATTAAATTAACTTTAACTTCATCTTGACGTTTCTAACACTTTACAGGGTTACCGCAGGCAGACCACAAATCCTGAAAGTGTTCGAAACGTCGAGATGAAGTTAAAGTTAATTAATATACGCGACTTTATCCGTTTTCATAAATTTTCATTTCATTTCATAAATAAATAAAATTAATATGGCTTGAGACGATCTCACATGAATCGACCTTGTCACACGGTAAGCTTAATTATGGCTTGTGTTGTTGACAAGTGACAATAGGTATAGTATATTAAAAAGTAAAAAGCTCAAAATTGTATAAAGTTGTCTAATACCTGCCCACACATATATGTAAGTACCCACTAGTTTTCAAGACTAAAGTTCAACCTGTGCGAACTCATATTGAGATAAACACAATTTTGATTAATCCCATGAATACTTAGTATCGCTAATTATTACTCGGCATTCATATCAAAGCAGGACAAGTGGGAGTCAATAAACCTTCCCAAACTACCCCGATATTAACGCACATCATGACGTCACGACACACATTAGGCTGCATTCACACGTTTAACCAAACAACCTAATAAACCACCTAATTACCAGCCTTAGGCTCGTGCACGCCCTGCCTAAGGCATTAAAAAAAAACCGAAATCTTCCTGTCCCTTTCGTTAAACAAAAGAAAGAAACAGCACGACGTACGTGCAATTGCGTATGGAACGCAAAACATCCCAAAACGCATGCTATACTACGCGAGTTCATCAAAATTGTTCCTAATTTAAAATTGCAATTTTACTTATGCGGCTACTTATGCAAAGTTATGGTAGAGTCAACTTAATGAACTTTGTTGAGCGCCCGCAGAAGTAAATTTGTTGCACTACGCACTTTCAGATTAAAGATTTGCCAGTCGACTTTGAGTCTTATTTCCAAGCGTTAAAGCCGTGGAAGTTTCGAGAGAAGTAACCGAAAGCAAGCCGCAGGGTAGTCGTGTGGAGGCTATCGCGAATCACGAACGAAGTGTTGCCTCTCTCTCGCACTCGTGAACTCGTGCATAAATGTGACAGGGAGGTCACACGTCGATCCTGGTTCGCGGTAGGGCCTCTGCAGCTAGGCATGACTGCCGCAAGACAAAGAGCACAATTAGTACATTCGGTAGAAGACGGCAGCGAGCCAATCATACCAACATTACGTGCAATGTTGACGTTAATTTTTGGTTTCGATGCGTGGGATTTTGCATTTCGTTATTAGTTCACGTTCGCATACCTGCCGTATTTAAATATAATTTCCAGAAACGAAAAATCGTGAATTATAGAAAACTATTTCGAACATACTCGGCTTAGCCGTTTTTGAATATTTACGGAACCGTACAGTGTACTCGTACATTGAGTATTGCCCGACATGCTGTTGCTCGGTTGTTATTTATTTAGATTCTTTATCCACTGGATTACGACTTTTTCAAGGATAAACAAAGTCTGCTAAATCGCCGGAATATGTATCGAGCCGATACATACGAGTACTATTTTATTTATACAGGGTGCAAGGTGGTGTAAGTCTAACGGGCGAAGCTCTTAACGGGTGTTAAGAGATAATAAGTACATTCAAATAACTTTTACTTAAAATTAGAGCAACAAAATTTTCCATACTAAATAATTCGGCTCGCAATGTCTCAGCAACGCGTATGTTAAACACTCGTTGCCAGCTAATTTCAAAATCTGATGACATAACTGCCATATCAACAATAACAAATGTTCGTACCTACATTGCTGCACCGATAATCTTAAAAAAATTCTATGGTGTCACAATTAAGAATAACCTTACAAAAACCTTGTAACCCATGATTACACTATGAATCCCATGTCTGGTTTAATTGATCGCCCGTATTAGATTTACACACTGTATGGGTAAATAGTCGGCCATAAAAGCTTATATTTACAACTGTCAACACAAATAAAAAAAAAACCGACTTCAACCGATTTCTTCGAGATCCCATCATCAGACCCTGACTTGGTGCCAACGGGACCATCTCGGTTGGCGGGATATTGAGATATTCGTGCATTTGTCGTACACATGCTTAATGAAAATTTATGACTTTTATAGATTTCTCATTGATGCCATTTGGTCCACCAAATTAAAATGGGACCAATCGGTAAAGGTGGATTTAGACCAAACGAGCGAATACTCATTCTATTCCCCACTCTAAAGGTGCGTGCAGACCAAAAGAGCATTCGCTGTTCTTTCCCCCGCTCTACGAAATCAACCATCACGTTTTGTGTAACGATCGAATTTCGTAGAGTGGGAGGTTAGAATAGCGAATGTTCGCTTGATCTGCATACGCACCTTTAGAAATTATTTCGTTACACAAAACGTAATTCGTCGAAATTCGTTGATTTCGTAGAGTGGGGGATAGAATGAGCATTCGCTCAGGTGTAAATCCACCTTAAGCATCTTTCACATAAAAAAAGAATATCAAAATCGCTTTACCCAGTCGAAAGTTCTGAGGGTATAGTTCGTGAAATATAAATTGGTAACTGGTAGAAAGTTACATTATAGTAAAAATAAACATTCACTTTATATTTCTCGAACTATAACAAACCTAAAGAAACATACAGTCGAATTGAGAACCCTCTTTTTTAAGTTGGTTGAAAATTATGGCCGTGTGGTGACGGCAATAAGAATACATTTGTCATTATCCCAACTCCTCCTGCGGGTGTCGTAAGAGTCGACTAAGGGATTGAAGTGCCACTGACCATTATTTGATGATGGGCAGCAGCGTCATCATAGTGGACACATTACTGCGATCGCCAATCCGCGTCTATAAGCATAGTTAATAGGGGAGGCCTACGTCCAGCAGTGGACTATCATAAGCTGATGACGATGATGATGATGACTCATTCTACAACACCTCTCTACCTATCTGTAAGCTCCAACGGCGTAATTTTCGAGCGCCGCTCAATGCGACGCACTCGTGAATGGGTTGTTATTTAAACCCTCTATTGATCGGCAACAAAGCCCCGTGTACCCGGCAGAGTTATGCAGACGTAGAATAGGCTTATAAATATAATGAAACCATTAAACTCACGTGTTGGTATTTAAATAGTCACTACGCGTAAAAAGCTTCGTAGATTCAGGGTTACCAATTCTAACAAAAGATCAATCTAAAATCCCCTAAAACTAAGGTAGGTATTATCTTGACAAGCCCCCAAAATAAAAAAGACACTTTTTTAAGGAATCAAGTAAGTTTTTTTTAGAAAATCTTTGATAACAGAATTACTATTAAGAAAATGGCATAGTCTTCTTTGTGCAAAATACCCTATCTACAATATTTAAGGTACATTACCTTCATGTCCCATAGTTTTGGGACACCCTGTATATCTACTATCACCTAATACAACCACAACACAAGCCTTAAAGCTGGCTTTGAGACTTGAGACTGTCGATTTATAACATTTAAAAATATTTGCTGAAATCGCGAAACCAAAGACCGAAGAGCAGTGGCTTCCTCGCACAACGCATCAGTAAAGAGTGGTATTGCGATACAGCGAGGAATTGCCGGCAGCAACCTGGGTGCAATGCCACAAGTGCCAATCTTAGATATAGTTTAAGATTAGTTAGATTTAATTTATGTATATAAATTGTACTGTTTAAAAAAAATCTGTAGAATGTATGAACATTGATGCTGCGGCCATATATTGTATATAACATGGACGTCTAACGCCAGCTCAAAAACGCCCCAAAAACAATTTTTCAATTGTGCCAAAATGGGCAAGGAAATAGCGCTTTACTTAACAACGCGTATATTTCGGCGCAACATCTTTGACAAATTATGTTTATTGAATATAGCCAATCAAAACTTTGACGGACCAATCACAACTATTTTTTAATTGCGGTTTAAATTTTTTACCTTGATGTTGAAATTCATTACCGTGATGTTGCATTGAAGAAGGGGGTGTACTGCCATTTGGCAAATTATGTTTCCCAAATATGACTTCCCAAATAACTTATCGCAATAGTCTCATTTCCCAAACAAATCTTTAGCAAAGTTACATTTCTCATTTTATTCATTTCGTCAAATTATTATTTTGCAAAGTTTCACTTCGTCAAGATTTTATTAAGCAAATGCTTATTAAGCAAATGTTTTATTTTGTCATAAGTTAAAATCCAAAAAAAAATTCCCAAATTTAATACTTCGCAAGCTCTACTTATAGCAAAAGCCTGGCAAATGATAATATTATCTAATTATTTTAAAGTTCGTAGGTCTATACAGGAATTTCGTACTTTTTTGCACAACCCTTGGCTTGAACTTGCCTGGAACAAAAAACGTATTTCATGAATAATTGGTATCATAATATTCATAATGAATGAAGTGAGAAAATAAAATCCATCATAATGATCACTATTCATATTTTTTTGGTACACATAGCCACGGACAAAACAACTATATTTTTATTTTCATTTTCATAAAAAAACTATCCCAGAGCCACCGTTAGGTACGACGACGAGCGAAGCGAGGAGGAGTGTTAGGTGAAACTGCGACCATACAGCGCACGAGTCGAGCGAGCGAAGCGAGCGTGCCGCGGCAGCGGCCGGCGAGTGCCAGAGCCAGAACCGACTGTTTTGTTATTCCCTCGGCATTGCGTTCCCTCATCAGTTTCATCTAAATGACTGTTTAGAACCCGACTTTTAATTGTTTGTCAACATAATACCTACATATAAAACCCCGTGTGAGCTTTTATTTAAAAAAACATAAACATACCTATATAAAATTCGCCTCAATCTATACCCAAAAACATTGGTAATTATTTAGTTAACTAAATGCCAGCAAAACCATCAACTACATGAAAATATGTATTATAAAAAGCTCCAATTAAAAACCAAGCCCAAAGATAGAATTTCCAACCATTTAGTTGGGAAATAAAACGATTTCATAAGATTCAATTGGAATATGATGGCGAAATGACTTTATGCGAAAAATTGGTTGCGATGTAATATTGTATATGCGGAATAAATCGTATGTCATACAATATTTTGGGATTAGTATGTTACGCCAAACGATGCATTTGCCAAAAAATATTTTGGGAAAATAAAAACGACCAAGTTATTCTTTGCTAAACAATCGCTTGCCAACAAAAAGGCTTGCTAACTGTAAAATTACGATAAGTTGTTTTGACAATAGAATTTTTGCCAAATGAAAATTTGGGAAAAATAGTTTGCGATGTGATACTTTGGGAAAAAATATTTGCCAAACATTAGTAAACCGAAGAAGGGGTGACACTTTGTCAACTAAAATTCATGGTTTATTTGTTCGTAGCATTGATGTTTCATATCGTCTTCAAACTACCAATTTTATAATGCGTGATTAAAAATAATATTAATATTAGAAAAATATGAAAAATAAAAGGTCATCGTTAAATATTTGTAACTCTACAATATGGAAGGGTAAAGCGCCCCTTTCGCTTTCATTGTGCGAAGCGATGTTACTCTCCATAGTGTCTATGCCGGCTCGGCGATCATCATAAAAGTGCTAAAACTCTAAAAACCTATATTGATTTAAACTTTCACGATTATCACTCATATTTTAAAGACAAACGGGAGATCGGACAAATGTGCGTCATTGTTCGCAATAATATGGACATGACTCCAAAATTGATTGAATAATTAATCATTTAATCATTTTCTAAAATTTACCTAATTTGACATCGGTAACTATGAAAACCTTTATAAATTAGTCACCTTAAAGCATCGAAATCAAAATACAAGAAATTATTCGTTTAATTATTCATTTAATCAACATTGCAGTCATGTTCACATTATTGCGAACAATGACGCACATTTGTCCGATCTCTGATTATATCCTGACGTTTCGGTCATGACGTTACACCTGTGATCGCAGGCAGAAAATGTATCAACACCTAACTGCGCGGGTTTTTCGAACTACCCGCACTTGGTCTTGATTATTCACTTCTAGGCTAAGGTTGTCACTAGGCCTACACACAACACTCACAACATCCAATGGCTTTTATACCTAGCTATAATAGGGTGAATATCTGAGAGTTTCAACCGCCTAATTTTGGTGGCATCATTTTTGCCGAAGTTTCTATTCGTTACAATGTGTTACTTTGTCATTTGAAGGAGGCACGGTACCTTACACAAATGACGAAGTATATAATTGAGACGTTCAGAAACTTCGGCAAAAATGATGCCACCTAAATTAGCGATTGAAACGCTCATCAGATATTCTCCCAATTATGTTAGGTTTCACTCGATTAAAGGATAAACGAGCGCTTTACGAGCTAGTGAGAGAAAAAAACATAAGTAAACATAATACCTAAAAGATAAATCAACAAATTATTACCAGAACCTGGGTTCAAGAAAAAGTAAGTTTGTACGGTCTTTCAGAGGCCCATTTCTCAAAAGGTTATAACTTGTAATACAAGCGGAAGTCTCTTTTTAACACTATTAATTAGATAAGCACTTCCGCTTGTATTACAAGTTACAAGCTTTCGAGAAATGGGTCCCAGGAGTCTCTAATAATCTCACACGCACCGTTTAGGTAAGTATGTAAGTCATACCAGTATGTTGTCAGCCTCCGTAGCCTAGTTGGTAGTGACCCTGCCTACGAAGCTGGAGGTTCCGGGTTCGACTCCCGGCAAGGGCATTATTTGTGTATTTATTTATCACAAATATTTGTTCCTTGGTCATGGCTGTCTATGTATTTAAGTATCTATATGTATCTATCTATTATATATCGTCGCCTGGTACCCACATCACAAGCCTTAATTGAGCTTACCGTGGGACTAGGTCAATTTGTGTCCCAAGATAATTATAATTATACGAAAACGCGGAAAAAATATCACTTTCCCATACAAACCTACTAACCCCTTGTCCGCTTTTTAACAAGCTAAACTTAAATAGTGCACCTAATACCTTAAGAAACCCAATTTTCCTCACAAAATAAACCCAGGCGCCTCGCAAACCAAGTTTCCGGCTCCGCTGGGCGCGCAAATTGTTATTTCCGGTCGGTCCGCTCCGTTTCCGCCAATAAGGTGCAGGTGGCGCCACTATTTAGTTTGCTCCGCCACTTCCGGGGTAATGGAGGGTAGTTTTAGAATTTAGGAAATGGAGAAATGGAAATTGTTATTTGATTTTAAAACATCTGCTTAATTTCGCGGTGTAAGTATATTGTATGTATTCATATACATATAATTAAAGGTACATACAAAATACACCAAATAAAAAAGATCAATCCGTCAAAACAACCAACCAGGGTCACTACCAACTAGGCTACAGAGGATGACAGAAGGACTACGGTTGCTGAAGTTTGTTAAAAATCCTTTTCTATTCAAATTATATCAGACTGAGTCACCTCATACCTATAGAAGGCGAAGTTTCGGATAACCCAAAACGGTCAAAATGTGAATCATCCTTATTTCGGCACCCTTCTAGAACAAAGACAATCCAAATTAAATAATCCATAAACCTTAAGTAATCATAAGAAGGTAACCTCGTAATCCCGTAGGATAATTATAAGAAAATGTACAAAGGTCCCCGTGGGGCGGCATTGTAATTATTTTCCTTGAAAAAGTTTCGCGTTACGATTTGTTTTGGGGATCGACAGCATAATGTTGCTAAGACAGCTACTTTTCTATTTAATTGATTTCATTGTGCTTATTTACTTTTTCTTCGTCAGCTTAAGTAGCCTAGAAGCTGATTTTTAACAATTAAAAAAATAGATTCCAGTACAAAATACTATCATTCCATATTTCAATGCGTCCCCCTGAATTAAATCCTAGATCCGCGCCTGAAAACTTGCGTGTGGTGTCGTAAAAATCGTCTTAGGGATTGAAATGTTAGGTACTGGTCATGTAATCATTTATTGAAGATTGGCGGTGCAGCAGTATCGTCATCGTCATAGTCAACGCCAATCCGCTTGCCAAGCGTGGCGAATACTGGCATTTACCTCCTATTGCGTCTAACTAAACGCATAGTTAATGCTACCACAAGCATCGAAGTTGGCAAATTTCCCGGATTTTTCTCTGTCACTCGAATGACACCTTCGTTGGAGTGACAAATCCCCGAAATTTAGGAAATTCGGTGTTCGTGGTAGCACGCCATCTGTGGATTGAAATAGGCTGATGATGTGATGATGTATAATACGCCGGTTTAAAGGCAAAACCAACTATTTCGGTAAAACATCTTTTAGCAAATACTATTCTATGTGATTGGCATAAAATACGATTTGTCAAAACCAACTTCAAGGAAATAGTTGGTTCTGCCTTGAACTCGACGAATAATGTATCTCACTGAAATCTAAAAAAATGAATATGCAATGCAATATGTCAAATTAAGTACTTAACATTTTTTAATTGGTCTTATCCCTATAATTATTTCCTCCACAAATGCTTGTCGTTACCGAAAACTTTTCATGTATCCGCCGACCTTTCTGTCCGAATCTATAATTTATTTTACTTATACATTATTAGCATATTTATGGGAAGAATAATAAATAATTCCAATTTATATTATCGAAACAAAAAGTCTAGGGACTGATTTGTTTTACTTCATAGACAACTAATATTTAACGAAAATTAAAATATGATTGTTTCATTTCAAAATGTTAGAACTAGAATTGTTTTATTTGCCAGCAAGATCATTCGAACCCGGCTAGGGCATTATTTGTGTATATATTTATCACAAATATTTGTTCCTTGGTCGTGGCTGTTTATGTGTTTAAGTATGTCTATCTATTATACCTATATAGGTAGGCATCGTCGCTTGGTACCCACACTTAATTGATTTTACCGTGAGACTAAGTCGATTAGTGTAGTGTAAGGTGTCCCAAAATATTTATTTATTGATAGGTACATATTTCCTGGCTCTTCAACATAGCGATAGCGGTTTTAAAGTAAAACGAAGTAATTGGTGGTTGGAAAATTGCTTACTAAATAACTTAAATAAGACAGCTAAAGATGAACACACTTTACGTTGCTTCTGAATGTTGTTTCTTAAATCTAGCCTTAGGTCACATTCAGTTTTAGTTATACGCAGTCAGCTAATCAAATTCTAAGACAATTAGAAACTCATTACAAGATAAATAACTTCGCTTAATACAGTTGCGATCTTAAATGACATTTCAAGTTACAAAGTACATTTCATATTTCATAATTAAGCTCAAGCAACATGAAATAATTTTACGTTTGTAGTACTTTAAGACTTTGAAGTCCTGCTATGAACAGTACATTGTCCAAAAATATGTTGAAATAGCTATTGCTGAAAATGCATGTGTGTGTAGCGCTCCGTTTTTGTTTTGTATCCGTTTGTGTGCGTGAGTTTTCCGCGTGCATATTGTGTGCGTGCGTGTGTGTATGTGTGTGTGTGTGTTTGTGTGTGTGCGCCCCGCCCCGAGCGACCAAGAAGGCGCCCTCGGTGTAGCCGCGGGGGTTCACACTGGATAAGGGTGGAAGTGACTTTTTTGACGAGTTTTTTTTTCAATTGCGATAGGTGCAGCGACGAGATGCCGCCAGCATACAATGCTACAAATTGCTACAATACAACTTTTATTTGGGATTCAGTTCATTTAAGGTAGGTCGGTTAAGATAGTTTGATTTCATTGTAAGTATATTCATTAATTTTCTAACCTTTGTAGCTTTAGTAGTGACCCTGCCTAAATTCCTATGAAGCTGGCGGTTCCGGGTTCAAATCCCGGCGACGGCATTTCTTTATGATTTTAAAGTAAATATTTTGTTCTTTGGGCATGCTTGTTTTAAATGTATTTGTCTATTAAATATGTATATCGTCGCTTAGTAGGTCCACAACATAAAATTGAGGTTACTGTGGAACTAGGTCGATTTGTGTGTTTGTCCCATGAAATACTACACAACTGAAATAAATCTAATCTGTAATTCATTAACTCGTGAACAAGACGAATACATACTTAAACCTACTTTTCTAGACTCTCTGTATTCCGCCCTAAAATATCCATATTTATCAAATGACTAGGTACTTAGTACATTTTGTTGATGTTTCAATAATGACTAATAAATATCTAGGTACTAAAAGCATTGATTTAGAACCTAGAGTAACGTTTTAGGTCAATATAAAAGTAAAAATATGTACAGATTAAAAAATCTTTATGTTACATTTTCTCGGTTTGCGCCAACATGAAGGAATTTTTTTCTTCGACAGCTTAAATTAGATCTTGCAATTTTCAGTATCTCAGCTACGAGCTTTTGCGGAAAGCGCGTCACCGTTTACAGTAGACATAGGGCGGGCTACTGTTCACAGCCTGCGGCCTTCCTGACCAATCACAGCGCTTCGAGCTATATCACTGTCCCTTGCTCTCGCGTCTAAAACCCCATCCGGTCATCTTTTTCACTCCCCCCGGCGAAAATCCCAAGAACACACACTTGCTATGGAATAACTGTCCCTGTCATAAGACAATAAAGTATAGTTTTCAGTATCAGTGACGTAGTCGCTTCAGGCGTTTCGTAATCGCAATAATGTTTATTTGATATCGAGCGTCAGGCGACGATTTTCAAGTTCAGATTTGTCTTTCAAGCGACTTTGAACTCTATACGTCAAATGACGAAGTTGAATATTTAAAAATGTAGCTCTGAAACGTATTTACGTGTGCAATGCTGGCATTTTCATTGTTACAATTTCGAACACAGTTTCCACGCACGCTGACTTCAGCCTAATCTCCTAAGTGCGATAGGTTATTTTGGCGTGCGTTGGTCGGGACGTGTAACTTTTTAATTTCAGCTAGGGTTGTGCCCTGGGGCAAAGCTATTTGCGATGACAATTCGCGAGCTTCGAACGAAATATGCCTTTTATTCGTACTGGGTACGGATTACGCTCTAAAACGGAATTGGTGTCGTTGTTGGAATTTGCAACTAAACCTATTTGCAGACACTTTTATACGTAAGGAGAGGCGATCCTGCCTGGATATAGCAACGTGGATCGTAAAATGTTATAGCTACGAATAGTCTAGCTGGGATTTTTGGTAAACGTCGAAATTGTATTGAACACTAAAAGAGACTATAAATAAATTGCAACTGTGATTTATTTAACTTATTTGATTTTACGGGATATATAGAGACATAATATACGATTGATTCCGATGTAGATTCATACGAGTTATGAATATGGAATACACATAATATGGGGCCTGATGCCTTAAATTTTAAAACAATACAAATTACGGATTAAAGGTTTAAAGTTTTAACATTCGTTAACGTCTATTTAGACCAAACGAGCATTCGCTCATTCTATCCCCCGCTCTACGAAATTCGTTCGTTACCTACACAAAACGTGATTCGTTGAAATTCGTTGATTTCGTAGAGTGGGGGATAGAATGAGCGAATGCTCGTTTGGTCTAAATGCACCTTTAGGTACAGTGCCATCATACCTATGCTCCTAATTTTGTTGATAATTGTAATGACACTGTTGCCAATCTGCGATAGGTCTGCTATGGGAAAACAAGAAAAATGCCACCTGCTTTGACGGGGAGATATTCAGTAGTAGAAACTCATGGTAACATTTTTTTTAATTTAGTAAACCTAAGAATTTTTAAACTAAATTCTTATTCTTCATTATTTTTCCTAAAAGATATTAGCATTTAATCAATATTGAACTGTATTTTGTCATAAATCTAACACAAGGTTTCAACGCTCCAATATTGTCGATGTTGCACACAAAATTTCACGATTTAATTGATGAAAACTGGGTCTCGTTTTATAAAGTTACAAATTACAATTTTGCCGTTTACCTCTCTTTCTAGCCATGTGCGTGCATTAGAGAGGCAAACAGTGACATTGTATAATGTAACTTTATAAAACGAGACCCAGTTTTCATCAATTAAATCGTGAAATTTTGTGTGCAACATCGACAATATTGGAGCGTTGAAACCTTAAAACGCGACCCTACTAAGCACTCTCCCGACGGTTGGGAGACTTTCCAGGCTGAAATCGAGATTTTCGCTTCAATCGTCTAATTACTATTTAATTTATTATTATTGCACAAAAGTTCATATTAACGTTTAAAAGGAGAATGCAATGCGATTAAGTAATCTCTAGAGCAGAGGTCGGCAACCGGCGGCCCGCGGGCCTCATGAGGCCTGTGAAGGGTCAGTTGCAGCCAATCAGCTTCCTTTTTTATAGTGTCTTTTAGGCTGAGACGATAATGAACACATCGTCTATATAGGTACCCAGTCAGTAACGAAATGCGGCCCGCGACATTTTCGGTAAATACCTACTATGTGGCCCTTGGCTGCTAAAAGGTTGCCGACCCCTGCTCTAGAAATTGCTAGCAATCCACCATATGGCAAAGCAAAGAGATTTTTTTATTATAGGTAACTAAGGTTTTAGTGGTGTTGTTGTATAGAAGCTGGCAACCTTGCATATACTGCATCCTCAATATGTACCTACTCTACACTCTACAGTCTGACAAAAAAGAATACTTAAATATTAAAAGTGGCAACATCGTCATGTTGTCCCGCATTCTTTAGAATCTTTAGATAAAGGACGAGACTACTGTGTTAGCAGTTTACCCTCATGCCTACATGTGTCCTACCCAAAGGACATAAGCCATAATATTTTTTTAAGCTCTATGTCAATTGGCTATGAAACGTTTTCTGAAGGTATGAATATTATATTTTTCCTTGATTGCCGTTGTCTTAAGGTTCAAGAAAATGCGGCTCTTTTATTTTTATGTCCAATAATTTGTAAACAATATTTTTTTAAATGAGTGAGATGACATTTCTTCAGTTTTAGGGCTGAACAGAGCTTAATAATGCTTTCGTCTGCAAGAAGTATCAAATTTTTTGTAATTTTTTCAATTGACAGATTTTTTTTCTATTTCATTGTAATGATTGCGGACGAACGCATTAAGCTCTATTCATCCATAAAACTGCACAAATGTCACATCATTCACTTAAAAAAAGATTATTAATAATTTATAGGAAATAAAAATAAAAGAGCCGCATTTTCTTGAACCTTAGAACGACGGCTATCAGGGAAAAATAAAATATTGATGTTCAAAAACCTTTACGACCTTCAGAAAACTCTTAGCCAATTAGACAAACTTCCAAAATTTTGACGTAATGTAGGCAGGAGGTTAAAATTTATATTCTTTTTTGCCGGAGTGTTAGGTTAATGATAGTGATATCCAATATTTGAGCATCGCCTGCTTACTACATTTTGTACTTAAAAATCTAAAAGGGGCTTGTATATTTGCAATGCCATTTTTTGTCCTTTCTTCTTTAACAATTTTGTCAAAACTCTTTACGCAACATACAAATTTATTCGCATGATCGCCTCCGGCATCGATTCGCGATGCTTTTCATTACGCGTCGCCAATACAATGCCGCAAGAAAACATTCGATTCCGATTTTTTCCCATCACTACTCTTACAATGTTAAAACCGTCCATAGTGGCGCTGTCCGTGAACATTTGAGATTGAAGTTATATGTTATTGCGCTAGTTCCAAAATTCGCCACTAGAATATAATGACTTGGTGTGCATTGTAAAATAAGCACCCACGCATTGTTTTTTTTTCGTATGTTGCCAGTATTGATCGACATAAAAGATGAAATCGAGTGCGTAGTCAATCGATTCTTTGTAAGGTTGTTTTGGTAATTTTTTTAAATGGATTAATCTAACTTTAAAAGGATATGGTTCAAGTGGTTGGCAAACTTTTTTCTTTGTGCGTTTTTGTAAGTTTTTATAAAACTTAGGCATGGAAGTTAAAATATCTGAAAAACAAAATGCAATGCAGTGTACCTTCACCGGAATTATTATAAAAGGGTTGCTATTTACATTAAATCCTTCGAATATTAAAAATGATACAATGCATGATGTCTACCAATACATATCGAGGGAAAGAAAGGTTTCGTATCTAAATAATAAATTTTATACCAGGTCTATCGTTAACGCTTTCAGGAGAGCTAAGACATACTCGACGTCTATAGTTAGACGTCCTCACCTCAAACCTCAATGGGTCAAACTACGTCCAAAAGAGGAACACTGGCACTGCTACTAATGTCGTCTCTCTTTGGGTGGTAAAGTACAGCTTCGTTGGAATATGATATATTATGACTTTGCTCAAATCTGTAGGCTTAGCATGATTAGTGAGACACCCAAGTAACAAAAGCGAATCTAAAAAGGGGATATTAGATATCTAATAGACTTCGATTTGATTGTCTACCATAAGAGTAACATTGCCCCCAAGCTATCTTCAATAACGCTTATAGATAGTCTATAGGTAAAGTGGGCACAACCTTGTAAACTATTCATAAGTCTCCCTCTAGAAACCACGAATAGACAGAGTTAAGAATTAAACATTTTCAAATAGTCTTAAGGCATTCTTCTAGAGTCTTTCTATACTATTTATAGACCACGATATGCACTAGTAGATGGTTTAATAGATAAGCTTGAGAGCTAAACAGAAGTATTTACCTGAGAAGTTTTAAAACCAAATTAACTCAACCCTGCCAACCTTTAGAAAGATTTTAATAGAAATAGACAACGATACGTATAATGGCGCATATCTCAAAAGAATAATGCTAAGGTAATATTACAAAATGGCGTGACAAATTTCTAACTTCTAATTTCATGCGCCTAGTTTTTCATCGGCTTATACTGATACTTAAAACTTGCAAAACTTGGTGCGGATGAAAGTCTCTCGCTGAATTTGTATAAAACTCTCTTTAAATAAGAGCGCCCGCTTGAAATGTAATATTTAATAAAATATTAACCAAATATAAAAATATTAAAAAAAAATATATTGTGTTTATATGTTTAAGCCATTTGTTTTCATTCACAATATAGTATATTAAAAAGTATAGGACGATTTGTTACAGAGAATATATTCATAAAAGTACAAAAACAAGCCAAAAAATAATTCGCTACAATAATTTCACAAAATATTAGGCAGTAAAAATGGCGTCTAGTTAAACATGTCTAGAAAAATGATTTCTTTAAAACAAACTTTCTAAAGAATAATCTGTAGTATAGCTCTAGTAAATGACAAGACTATTTTTACTTGTTGCAAACCAAACTTCCTAGTCGAGGAATAAACTGGTTTATGAGTGGTTTAAGATTACCTATAAACTGCCATTTTTGTATACTGTTTTAACTTTTCACAGTATTTCTAGACATCAATCAGAGAACTGGCAATTTTGAGGTGCGTTGTGTATCATTTTGGATGGATTAATGCAGAACGAATTCAAGAAGTACCTTCTTAAAGAAATTTGTTTTTTATTTGTTGACAATATGAAATAATGTAATGGTATAATCGCAACTTCACGCCCGCCGGCGT
>JALPQI010016261.1:0-40088 GCA_025490895.1 Thaumatotibia leucotreta
TGTGGTAATATTAAACACATTGTGGTAGCATTGTAATCAAAAAGAAGTTTTGTGACGAGTTACGTCGAAAAACTTATTTCGAAAAAAAGGTTGATTATCTCTGAAACCAAGCCGAATCCAGGATATTTTAGATAACATTAAAGATTCTAAATATGGTCAGGAATTGAGCATTAAAATCTTTTGGAATGCTTGCGAGCATTCTGTATGTGCCATACCTACTTAAAAAAATGTGTTTATTTCTATAGTGTCCATCTTCTTGCTTTCTTATCTCATGACACATTGATCCCAGAGGAAACAAGCATACATCTTTTTTGTATAGAATTGTATGTAGATTACTTATGTACTAGAACGGGTTTTGCTACAAGCCACGGTTTAAGAATTATTTACGAAAAATTAAAAATAAGGACCTTTACACCCCTCTCCTCCCGTTAGCTCCACCCCTAACCACCAGTACTTTTAGTACGTGGTTTAAAACACCATTCCCTACAACTATGCCAAAATTCGCTTATACACGAATTATTTCCCCCGATAGGCAACTTTTTGTCTTCGTTAGGTGGGCTATAATTTGTGTTGAAGAGTTCGGCTGACAAGCAAAACTAATTATAAAAACTGTCACTACTCTTAGCAAGCTATTATATCAGTATTGAATCAGACTTGAGATACGAGCTTTATTTCAAGTAGGTATTTGTTACTTAGTGAGTTTTGATTGTCAACCGACGATATAGGTATTATACAGGTTGTCCCAAAGTTATGGGACATGAAGGGGAAGTACCTTAAATATCGTAGATAGGATATTTTGCTGAAAGAAGACTTTATTTTATTTTGAAAATTAAATAATACTGCATTTAAAAAACATCCTAAAAAAATTTTCTTTTTCTAGGTATCGAACCTACTTTAAAACACAATTTTTTTTTTCGTAGTTTTATGATGTCATTCGAAAGAATGGATAAAAAATAATAATTTTCCTTAAGAAACATAGTACCTATACACGGTGGAATTTAATCGGTGAACAGGAACCCATTTTTCTAATTCAGTAATCGATGGCGGTCACGTTTATGTAGTACTTAAGTGGAACCAAGTTTTTATTAGCATATTTTTTTTTATGTTGAAATTAAAATTTATGGTCACCCTACTAATGGTTTAGTCTGAAAAGTTTAATACCTCTTTTCAAACTATCAGCCATAGAAACTTAAAACATAAATGAGCAATAACCACTCACATGCTTTAATTTTTGCGATAGACTCTATTCCTATGTAAAATAAGAGCGATGCATGGCTGATAGTTTGAAAAGAGGTATTAAACTTTTCAGACTAAACCATTAGTAGGGTGACAATAAATTTTAATTAAAATTTAATTTCAACATAAAAATTTGTTACGCTAAAAAAAAACTTGGTTCCACTTAAGTACTACATAAACGTGACCGCCATCGATTACTGAATTAGAAAAATGGGTTCCTGTTCACCGATTAAATTCCACCGTGTATAAAACTAAAAGAATAACCAAAAAAGTTTGGTTCAAAATTCGAAAAAAATTGTAGTTGGTTCGATTTCCGGGTGAAGCAAGTAATTTTTTAGAAAGATAACGATAAGTCTATTTAAGGTACTTTCCCTTCATGTCCCCTGTATATATATATATATTTTTAGTACAGATGGTGTACTTTTTGTGCTCTAGTGCGAGAAGTGGGTCATTTTACGTCAGGTCCAAAACTTCGGAGGGCCATCTGTACTAAAAAACGTCGTACGAGACACGTGCAAAAACGAAATTCGTAACTCGTGTCGATTTAAAACACTCCCAATCGGTCGTGTTTTAAAACATCGCCACTCGTTTCGAATTTCATGTTTTTCGCACTTGTGTCGTAATGTATTTTAGCCTAGTTTAGATACATTTCCGGCTGGTAGTCCGAAGTTCAGCTTATGCTGGTCAATCCTAGCCGACTCAATAAGTTTTGTGAATAATGACAGATCTGCGACGGCACCGCCTTTTACTGGGCCAGATAAGGTGGTAGCGATGTAAAGGCTAAAAGTTAGCTGACATAATCCTTAATGGACGATCTCGTAACGCTTAGCTACTTGTCTAGTCAACAGGTCGGGTGTGACAGTTATGATGAAGGATTGTTTGGAAACTTTAATTGGGAATGTAGAACGATGGAAGAGGATTTAAATGACCTTGACCGCGTTTCATTTTCTATCAAGGGAAAAACCTATTTAACCCATAAATGCATGACTTTGACAACGATTTATTCAAATTTTAATTCCAATATGCTATCAATAAAGTCAAGAATACATGATGCATATATCAATATGCATTTAAGGGTTAACAAGGACCATATTGCACTTCGGTATTTATGGCAGGGATCGGAACCGGTTTTTTAGAAAAACCTCGATATAGCTCAATATTTTAAAATGTTTTACGCTCTTTATGTAGTATTCAACATTTTATGTAATTATTAACATCATATTTTTCAATTACTCTATTAACAAAAAAATTATAAACCAAAGAACGAAAAAGAACAGAATTCGAACCGTTCTTTTGTATGGAGCAAAAACCGTTATCCGATCCCTGATTTATGGTACCTAGTGCGTAGATCCTAATACCTAGACCTAATACTAGTATACAGTATATTAACCCTTTGCAAGCCGATGACGATCCTAACTCCTTATTTTCGCAGTGGTGATTTAAACTCTATTGATAACATGTTAGAGTTCAAATTAAATGATTATTTTTACGTCGGCTGTGAAAGGGTTAAATCATTAAAATTATGGATTTCAACAACATTGTTATAATTAGATTTATCTTGGGCTAGGGTCAAGTGGTCTAAAGTGGTTCACTTTTTTTCCAGAGGCCATGTCTCCGGAACTACGAGTATAAATGATAGGTAGTAGATACCAAGAACAATATTCTGGTTTTAATGTAGTTTTAGTATGTATTACTGATTTTTGAAAATATGCAATGCTTTCTTCAATAAATTTATTTTTATGAAAAGAGAGAAATGATCCACTGTGAATTAGGGGGTTGTAACAGTGGCTCGGGGTGGTACACAGTGGATAAAATTATAGTAATTAAGAGAAATAAAATCATTTTGTGTGTATTTAAGTCAATCAGTTTTATTTATAAAAATCCCTATGGCATAGTTTCAGATCTCTGACGATAACAAATACTTCGAATATATAATATACACAAAACAAAACCAACCCTTTTTGTTATACGACTGTAAAATTATTCTTACTACAATAATATCTTCTTAACTTGAAATAAAAAATAAAAAAAAATCTTTTTAACATTTCTTCTTGGTTTTTGTAAACTAACAATCACGTACCTATTCATAAATGTAATAATAAAACATTTTTATCTTTATTCTATTCGCAAACTTATCTCAGTGCTTCTTTCATAATTTCTTAGGTATGGGTACAAATATTCCGTGGCTTAGGTTTCCGAGGCATTCTAAAACACAAACACATGTCCGTAAAAAAATACGAATCTAAGAACAAATGTACTATCATAAAACACCAATAATCTACAATGGGTTATATTATGCACCAAGGTGGACCTTTGCAAACCGCGCCACTGTGGCCTTAGGCGCCATGTGATGCGTATACTTTGTTAAATGTTAAAAAAAAATTAGCAATAACCATGTACGGTCCAGTATTATTT
Source organism: Thaumatotibia leucotreta (assembly GCA_025490895.1). Taxonomy (NCBI): domain Eukaryota; kingdom Metazoa; phylum Arthropoda; class Insecta; order Lepidoptera; family Tortricidae; genus Thaumatotibia; species Thaumatotibia leucotreta. The sequence goes on from JALPQI010016261.1 coordinate 3,652, forward strand.
TTTTCATGGCATACGACTAAAAGCCAAATAATTGTTATTCCTTATTATTTTTTTCAAATTAATAGTTTCTTTCGCATTTGACATAAGTTTTTTTAATAAAATACCACTTGTTTTATAAAATTTAACTATTTCTGATATAGTAACGATGAAAAATTAATAGCACAAAAGCTATTTAAGCAAATTATAGCACTTAACGTGTAAAAAAAGAGGACAAGTTCGAAAAAAACGCAAAATTGGCAATATCTCGAAAACCGTGCAACTTTTACTGAGGTCATGTTATGTTGGATAGTTACCTCTTGGGTTGACCTAACTCGGGTGTCAGGGCGATCCATTATTTAAGGGACACCCTGTATAAGTATATTTTTATACAATATACATTTAAAGGCTTAACAAGTACATATTCGTCTATGATTTTTTTCTGCAATTCTTCTTAAATGAGTTCCTACACATCCTTGGGGTGTCTTCTTGTAATGATCTTCTCCGAATAAATTAATAAATAATTGTTCGGTTCGAAAATATATTTTTAATTTATCAAGTTTCTACAATTCTAAAATTCCACATATCTGGTTTCTTTGTCCATGACTTGAAAAATATTTTTTTTACCAACTCCCATTGTTTTAAATACCTTTTTGACTTCCTCTTCATCTCATTGTATGGAAGATTTTGACAGTTTTCGAGCAGAGTAGTGCCATTCATACTTTTTTCATTTTTATTTAAAACATTTAGAAATAATTTGTAGATATTATATTTGCTGATGCATAAAGAACTGCTCAATTCTTTAGCTTTTTTCTTTGTTAATCCTAATTTTCTTCCCTGCACTGCTACCTCCACCCCTCTGTAAAAAAAAGTGTATGTGTTATATGCACCCCTCTGTATAAAGATTTCTAATACAATATAATAATTTAGTACATAATTTGATGGTAGAATATTATTGTACCACCAAATTATGCTGCTCCTGAAAAGAGTAAATAGTAGGGTGTCCCCTATTTTACGAATTTTAGAAATTAATAACGCATACCCCCTAAATCGGTTTCTTTTACCTCAAGACACACTGAAAAAAAATTCAGTTCATTCCTGTAACTGCAACCCGTGCCGACTTTAATGCCATTTTCCTATACAATGTATGAAAATGACCAAAATTTTTTTTCGTTTTTTTTATTTTTTTTCTATGGCATTAAAATATACTACTGTCTTATAAACATTTTATCATAAAATTAACTTGATGAGAACAGAAAAACAATACATTATTATTAACTTACTATTTTTTTTTATAGTAATTTGTATGGGAATTTCAGATGAAAGTCGGCACGGGTTCCTGTTACAGGAATGAGCTGATTTTTTTCAGAGTGTTTTGGGGTTATAAAAGCCGATTTAGGGGGTATGCGTTATTCATTTCTAAAATTCGTAAAATAGGGGACACCCTAGTAAATAGTATAAATATTTATACAGTGCCAATGAAACTGCCACTTTAATAAGAACAAGAAAATGAAAATTTTGAATTACTTATGAATATGTAAGATGTCCCAAGATATTTTTTTTATACTAAAATTGCAAGTTGAATAAAAGCTTGAATAAATAACAGTCAAATACATATCATTGTTACATTTGTTACCATTATTAAATGACAAAAGAAATCGGTTTCATTGTTTAGCTTGTCTATTCTTAAACACATAATTGATGTGCAAATGCCATAAAACCTTTTCTCTATAATTTATGGGTTTGATTTTAGTAATTGTTGTTTCACTTTCCATTATTATGTCAGTTAGCACTGTAATTCCATTCAACAACAATAAAGTTGGTTTCCAAAAATAATACTCCCAGTATTGGCATAGTTATTTTTGAAATCAACTGTATTGTCATCATTCCAATACTGCCTTATATTACAAATTGTAGAAAATAATTAACAAAGATCATAAAAGTTGAATGGACTCTATTGAATGGAATTACAGCTTTAACCTTTAATGGACAAGACTCAAAAAACTCCTGGATTCAAGCCTCAACGCCGTATTATGTACGAAAAATTCTGTACAAGAAAAAAATACAAAAAGACAGTGCTATAGGGTGGTCATTTTTGGGACCGGTGTGGGACCGGTACTCTATGAAGGGTTAACTGACATGATAATGAGAGCATATGACTTTGTACTGTTGCACAGGGCCAGATCAAAACATCTCTGAGGGAGATGGTTTATGGAGGAACTAATTTGGATAAACACTGGTAAAACTTAAGTATATAGCATATTGTTCTGTAGTTCTGTTAACCTATAGAAACCCTAGGCCATTCTGGAACTATGTCAAAGTGACACTGTAAATAAAATTGTTAGGAATCTTTTGCATTGGTTGAGTATACATGTGTTTGAACAACAAACCTTAAAATTTTAACACTAAACAGAATAATTTTTACAGTTCATTCATATTTTAACCCTCAAGCAAGAATTAGGATTTACCACATGCGGCTTAAACACATTAAAATAATAATTGAAAATGCTCTAGAAGCTAAGATGTCATTTACCTTGATCTAGTCCAAACTATGCTGCCAGGCGCTGGTCTTACATTGTTCTCAGACCTAATATGTGGAAACACCAGTCTACTTTGACAAAACTCTGGAATCATATCAAGCTGCACCACTGACATGTCATCTGCATTTCTTTTCAACAAAGCTCTATTTAAAGATTCATCGGAATAAGGTACTCCACCACCAAATATGAAATATTTCATAAAAATTGGCTTTGGTAATAATAAGTCTAAAAGTCCACCTTGGATGCCAACATGAATCCATCTCGCCATTTTATCACTACATGATACTGATTGTGTCCTGTCCCCCCTTCCGGGTTTGGTCCGAACTTGCCCAAGTATATGATAACTTGCCCCTGGCTGCTGCGAATCCTGTTCTGAAGTAGGTAAGCACTTTGCTCCAGTTCTATGGATATCAGATTTAGGTTTCTTATATTCAACATCACAAATATCTTCCGAAGCTAGTTTTTTCATACATTGCAAAACATCACCATAATGTTCCTCTTCTCCAGTTTTCGGTAAGATGGAAGCGTCACCACATGGCAGCTGAGAAGAATAGAATATGAAACTAATGTTATCTTTTAATTCAAATACTCCATCTTGAACATTGAATATTGATTTCTTTTTATCTATAGCTGACTGCATATTTTCATATAGGTAAAGTAGGAATCCTCGCCTAGCAAACACTTCAGCATGACTATCGTTCAGGATGCCTCCTAAAGCTGACATTTTAGACGCACCAATACATTTTGATCCGGTACCCAAAGCAACAACTTCAAGCTCCTCAGCTTTTTCATCATATTTTACTATGCAAGATAGAACTGTCCACTCAGCCTCTATAGGTTTGCCAGTCTTCGGTAGTTCATTGTATAGTTTTATACATTCTGCAGCTATTTTATCCACAAAAGTATTGTCCAGTTTACCCATATTTTAGGTTATGTTTGTTAATTTACATTTTACAAACTCAGCAGTTCTTCACTAACATATTAAGTACCAATTTATGGCGCTCAATAACAAATAAATATGCACAATATTTTCCTTTAGTAAGTAATTAAACATCAATTCAATATTTAGCATAACATCAATAATAACAAACATAAACTTGACAATATGAAATTATGGATATGACAATGACAAGACAAGTCAGACAAGTTGACATTGACACTTAAGAGGAGTATTTTTTGAGCTCCTATCCTACCACATGTTGCATTTAAGCAAACGAATGAGGGTTTTCGATAATTTTTCTGCCACCAGGCGGCGCTTCGTACGCCCCTGGTCTCGACAGCTGTCAGATTCATACTATTCATAGGCACCTGGGCCTAAAATATTGAAATTCTATTTTATTTGGAAGAGAATTGATTTTGTAATGGATTACGACTAATACATGGTCGTCGAACTGAAGATTGAACTCTAAAACAGGCGCTCAAAGTCACTGGTATTCAAAATAATTACTGTAACTTTGTTAATTTCATGAGAATTGACTTGGAACTATTTTATTTATTTAGTTTAGGTAACAATATGACTAAAGTAATGGTTTTCAGAATAAATAAACCTATAAATATGTTGAAAATTAAATGCGCGTATTTATTTTGACAGTTCGTTATAAGGTCGGCTCAGTGCTGCCATCTCACCTCCCCATAGCGGCAGAAAAAGTATCAAAAACCCTCATTACGCGTGGATCTACGCACAGCGTTTAGCACAGTCCTTTGGAAATCTAGATTTAACGTGAACTTATTTTCTAAACATATCGCTCGTGCCCGAGTTTCTCTAAATTATCACCAAAAGTAACTTTATCGAATATCACTTCCCAACCAACATAGCGCAAATTTTCATTTCGCCGAAAGATAACTTCCCAACTTTCTGCATATTATCATTTTTTTTTTTCGTGGGGAAATGCGTTACGCATACCATACGGTGGTTATGTGGGACTCCCAGGGCTAATGAGGCCCTGGTCTACCCACTAAAACCCCACGGTCTGCCGCCAAGACGCTTTAAGGCGAGGTCACGGGTACGCCTGAGCACACTTCCGCGACCTCGCAGCGGCTGTCCAGGGCTCTGGACCCATCTCCGGAGGGAAAAAATCCTTCCTTCCCTCCTCCTCGTTGCGCGCGACGCTTGGCCCACGCACTGATTACTCAGGGACCCTTGTGTAGACGGCAGGCGCCCCCGAGCCTGCCGTCCACAGGTACCCTTAAGGGGGAAGTCGGCGGTCGTATGCCAACTGCCGCCACCCCACGCGCTTGCAGCGCATTGGCGCTCCAACCTAACGTAACCTACTAGCCAAATGAAAATTAGGCCAAATTAAAGTTGGCAAATACCTAAATAAATAAAAATTGGTACTGAATCATCTGCGAAAAGTTGGTTCGCTAATGATATTCGGCAAAATGAAATTCTGCGAAAAGGCAGAATACCAAAAAAAGTAGGTGCATAGTTTGAGTGCCTATAGGCAATTTGAATGTTAGTTCCTTCTATTACCAACATGCCAACATCGTAGGTGGTATATGTATGTAACAAACATAGTAACGATCAGCTTAGACGCCCATGCATTTAGTATGGAACGCTGAAATCGCGAAAAATATTACTTTACCATGCAAGATGTCGAGATCCCGTAACCAATTGGTATGAAAAAGTTCTCGGTTGGCCCCATACTAAAAGTTGGTCAGTCTGACTTATAACTATACGGTGTGTGCAAGATTATTAGCGACTTGGACAACACCGTGCATTAATTATCATTATATTTGTTATAATGACAAAGGTGACAATACTGATAATATTCCTAACTTTAAACGTGCTAAATGTATATTCTCTGTTTTGTAATCATAAATAACATTTAAATTCAAAATATCTACCATTCCTATCATATTTTCATTGGTGATTAATAAATTATCTATTTATTTCAGAGATAGTAGGCTAATGCTAATGGTCCAAAAACGAATGCATGTTATTAATAATCGTAATAAATAACTCTACATGGTACGTTCCAGTCGCGCGTAGATTCGTTGTACCCGCGGATGTTGGCTTCATTATAGAAACCGTGGGCGGTGATAAAAGAGGGTAGTTTGTCATTCCACACCTTATTATGGCCTAGAATGGCCTAGATGACGCGCCACATCCCAACATCATTTAAATATCAATAGAAAATAGAAATGACCTTAACGCCTCAAATTGAAACGATCCAATAGAATGAAATTCAAGCCCGTAAGAATTAACATATCGATATGATCATGTGATCGATTTGGTAATAAAAAAATATTAAAGCTTATACATATTAATGCGCTTTGAATTCAAGGTACTTCCCTTCTGTTTATTGTCAGGTCGGAAACCACTCGAGACCAATAAATCGATTAAAGGAAATGCAATAACAGCGAGTGATAACATTAGCAGCAATTGACGCCGTAGACTTTGCCGAACGTAGGTATATGGGCCATTTTATCATTTTTTATAAAAAAACAGGGACTAGGCATTTGAGGATTTTTAATGCAATTTTTGCAACTTTTAAGAGTTTGGTAATATGTACCTATGAACTATGAATAAACTATGATTCTCATACTACTATTGGTTTTATTATCTAATAGATAATTCGATTTTCAGGTTTTTATGAAGTTCGTAAAATTTCATGCAGATGCGGGTCATGAAGACGTTGATTTGGAAAGCTTAGACTATGGGTCATTGGATTATAAGATTATAAAAATGAGCTAATAAAGATCATAGTGATAATTATATGAATAATAAAAGATTTATGAATTAAAAGCGCAAAACAATTATACATACCTACTTGCTACAGAAAAGTTCCATTAACCATTTACAGGGGTAATAAAATTAAACTGGTATTAACACCAAAACGGAGTTAGCGCGACGCCCAAACATGTAATCAGATAACTGGATCGGGTATTTAATGTTGTGTTACACACTTACCGAAATTGTTGCCTTTTAAAAACAATTTCCAATGTAATGGGACTCAAATTAGACTCGTGAGGGCGGCCTCACATAAAATGGCCTGTAATGAGCCCTAATGCGGATTAGGGCTCATTACAGGCTCCAAACACCGTTCTGCAGCCGGCACTTCCTGTACTCCTGCGGAATTAAAATGCCTTTATGCAAGCCTGAGTTCTCATACCTTAACGGTTTGTACAGCTTTTGTAATTTTATATATTTTAACAACTACCCATGTAAAATAAACCAAATGATCGGAATGTACTCCGGAATGTCAATTAATAAAATGTTTTCATATTACGATTAGGTATATGTAACAAAGATGGTATACCTACTCTACTTGCTTTAGAGGAATTAGATTTAAAACACTATTTGTGGGATGAAACTCCTGCCTCAGTTTGAGTAATTAATTGTAGGAAAACAATATTCTAGGTACCTACCTGAACTGAAAAGTAGCAAAGGTTCGCAAAGCAAATGTAAGCATGTGTAAATACTGCAGCGGGAGTTCCAAGCGTTCTGGCATCGGCATCGATAACCGCTTATAAACAAGCAAACGTACGATTACTTGCCAAAGATCCCACCGTTATCAATATATTTGAACATAATTCAATTAATTTCTTTTCTCAGTCACTACTGGTACAGATTTTAGCAATCATAATTAATGGGAATGAATGAAAGTTATTAACTTAAATAGTAATTGTTTTTGTCAGAACCTTACACTTTTCAAAATTTACCTACCCGATAAAACAGGTGCTAACATCTAAATGGTGCTATTGGTGCTCAAGAGACTAGGTACTTAGGTAGTGAAAGGTAAGGAAACAAACAGAATTGATCATTTCCTTAAGATTAATTTCTATAACCTGCGTGTTCTTATTTGGACCGATTGGTCTTGCTCCATTAGATGCTGAACGAAACAATAACTTTCTCTGATAAAATCTAGTGGACAAAAACCACATTCGAATTTTGAAAAATGAAGTCAAATATGTGTCCAAAGGGTCCACGGAAAAAACCTGTCCAATGCTTAAAAAAACCAGGGCAAATTCACACCTTATTCTGTTAATGAGTCAGATGGTTTTTCCTTCTGTAATTTGAATTGACTAGACATGTTCTTTCCGTGGAACCTACATTTATGTCGTAAGTCCAATAGTGATTTTTGTAAATACCTGACGATTGACGAAGCCTGCGAAGTGGATTTAAAAGATATATCAATGTCATTTATTTTGGAATTATATAAATTTTATACATGTTAAATAAAAAATTGTGAAAATAATATAATTAAGTGGAGTTGGATCAACGCTTGACAAATTCCACAAAATTTACGAGCAAGCTACCTACCACCGCAAATACGAGTTGCAGAGCAATGTAGGTTTGCCTTAAAATATTCCCATGTAAAATTATTCACATCACATTAATACGATGCGATACCTACAATATGTTACAAAAATAGTGATGATCCGTTTATGACATTCAGTATTCAGAATAGGAAAAAATAAGAGCAACATATTATTTAATGAGAAAATAATCGCGCTTCAAATAAAACCAACCAATTTGTCACAAAAAGAAATCCCTACATTTTCGTAATCCGACTATAATGCTAAATGGACCCTTAAACGGATAAACCCTGTTTTCTACAGGCGAGTAGGTACATTATTACCTATGCGTGTCATTTACTTGTACATTATCGAGGACCCAATTCTCACCACGATACAGTCCTACACCAAGATGCACTTTAAACAAAACAAAACACGATCAGGAAATGAACCACGCAACACAACACGAGTCATCGTGATAGTTGATTATTCCATTGCGTACGAAGCAACTATTCCAAGTCTTGTTTTGGCAAGTTTGATCAGAGATAAACGAAAATTGAATTGTTGATATTTATAAGAAAGCATGTTACTAAGAGTTCAAAACGATTGCAAACTGCACTACAAGGTCGAAACAACAGTGCTTGCGTAATGTATGGGACGTTATCTTCCATCTACTTACGGTGTCATTCATAATGCAACACGAATAATTTAAAGTTTCCCAAATTATGCAATGGTACAAATTATATTCGCTTTTTGTCCGGTAGGACCCCTGCAGTGACTGTTTCGGGAGTGCAACAGAAGGCGTGTTGGTAGATTATAGTTTTGATTGTAATTGAATTCTACCCCTGGGATCAATTAGTAATGAATATTGATAAGTTAAGGTTGCAATTTAATTGAATTTATATGTGAAAAATAATTCGTAGGGGAAGTAGGGGTAATACCGGTCACTGGGTAATAGCAGTCACCACAATAATTAGATAAAACTACTGTGTATAATGGCGGCGTGTGGTAGGAAGGGCGCGGGGAGTGATGCTTGAGCAAGACAAGTGGCGACCGGTCCTGGCAGTCCGGCCAAAACATGTGAGAGTGACAGTTGTGTAATTGTTTAGAGCTTCTTCGATCTTATTTTTCGCTGGATGTTTTTATCGGTAAGTTCAAATTTGACTTCTTTTCCTGTTATGTTTCTCGTTATTCTTATTATAATACTAATAAAGTTATAGGCAAGGTTGTTATTGTTGCATAATTTTACGTGTAAAATTTTAAATTTTTTATTTAATACGAAACGGCCGTTTGGGGTAATAACGCTCAGATGAACGCCATTGACCGCTTATATATTTCTTACAGAAATGCCCAGAAATCGTCGTGCTCAGAAAGCAGTTTTAGAAGAAAAAGAAAATCGAAAAAATAACAAAAAAATACATTAGAAGGACAAAATAAACAAAAAGATAGGGTCTTGAAAAATAAGAACAGCAATAAAAAGTTAAGAATAGTAAAAATTAAAAAGCACCCAAAGGAAAAAAAGTCGTAACGTAAACGTAACGTAAAGTTTTACAAGAAAGTACATCAGAGTCTGATAGTGAACCAAATTCCGATATTTGCAACGATAACAGTAATGATGAAATGGACGATGAAGGTAACGACAATAACATGTGGAATATATGCAAAGAATTTGGGCAGAATAATGATATATGGTACCGCTGTACCGTATGCGGACTATGGATCCACGCTATGTGCTCAGGGTGGGATTCAGCAGAGGTTTACATATGCGATTTCTGTGCCTAAACTTATATTTATGTTTATATGTTGATTATATTAATAAAACCCTTGTAATCATATACAACTTATACATCACTATGATAAGCATTGCTAAATTAGTTGTTAAAGGTTGATCTCTAACTGTTGATTAAAGAAAATTGATCTCAATTATATTATTTCGGCCAATGTCGGTTTGAGCGTCATAACCCCATTGCCCGAACGGCATTACCCATAGCCGAGGGTAATACCGTTAAAAACTATTTTTATTTAAAGTTTTTATTTCTCCTTATCTGAAAGATGTTACATTTTTTTGTGTTTTGTTTTAATGACCGATTAGGCCCACTAATGTTATGTTTGATTTTCAGTCAATAAATGTTAATATTTATGAAACTATGGGCATTTTCCCTTAAGTGAACGCAATTCCCCCTGCTTCCCCTACAAGACAAGAGTTCGAAGCCCTCTTCAACTAGCCGCCTGTTAGGCATTCAAATTTTATTCTACCCATCTATGCCTATGAAATGTTTTAATATTTAAGCCCTTATAACTTAACTGTTTTTTGTTAGTTTTATAATATAACACTTAGGAAATTGCATTAAAAATATGCTAGGTAAACTTGTAGTTAATACAATTCGCTTTTACCATAACTAGTACCAAATACAAATATAAATAAGCCATCGCTCACACACGATCAAAATAAAAACTTGATTCTGCAAATCAGCTTTTACTGCTCATTGACGTGGCAATGTTTGAGAAAAGGTCGCGCTTTGTTTATGTGGATATTATAAGTACCTACTTACTCCTACGAATATCACCATACACTAAATAATACGCAATGCGGGAGACAAATTTCTTAATAAATCTTAATATCCGAACCAAGCTGGCTTCCGCCCTGGATTCTCCACCACTGACCATCTTCACACGCTCAACCAAATCTTGGAAAAAACTGCAGAACATAAGATTCCATTATACTTGGCATTTGTGGACTACACCAAGGCTTTCGACAGCATCACTCACCATGCTATAATAACTGCGCTCGAAAATCAAGGCATCAATCCCACTTTCCCACTTATGTCAGTTTAATAAAAGCCATCTACAATAATAGTACAGCCGACGTTAAGCTTGAGTCATCCGGTCCGTCGTTCAAGATACAGAGAGGTGTCAAGCAGGGAGACCCGTTATCTCCAAAACTATTCACCAGCACCCTGGAAGAAATTTTCAAGGGCCTAGCAAATTTGTGGGAGGCTAGGGGAATGGTCATGGGCGACAGGAAGTTGTCAAACCTCCGTTTCGCCGATGACATAGTTCTCTTTGCCTCTTCTGCCGCAGAACTCCAGCAAATGCTCCAAGACCTGAGCAATGCAAGTCTTCAAGTTGGACTTCAGATGAACCGTGCCAAGACTCAGGTGATGACCAATATCACGAAACATAGGGTTGAGGTAGATGGCAGATCATACACTATGTTGACAAGTATATTTACTTGGGCCAGCTAGTCTCTTTCAGCAACAGGCAAGACAAAGAAGTCGAACTCCGTGTCGAAAACGCTTGGAAGAGCTACTGGTCCATGAAAGAGCTAATGAAGGGTAGCCTTCCATTGTCACTTCAAGCGAAAACTCATTGACATGTGTATTCTGCCTGTCCTAACCTACGGTGCCCAAACATGGTCGCTCACTGAGACTCAGAAGTCCAAATTGAAGATCTGCCAGCGGGCAATGGAGCGCAGTATCCTAGGTGTCAGGAGGACCGATCGCATTCGGAACACCACACTGCGCTCAAAAACCCGCATTGCTGGAGTTTGAGGGGAGAGGCCTTTGCCCAGCAGTGGGACACAAATTTAGGCTGAATAAAAAAAATATCCATCGATTGATGTCAATAGCTGTTGGCACAAAACGTTAACAATCACTTTTTTTACAAAAATAGTTTTAAGTTTATCCATATAATATGTAGATTTCATTTTATCGAGAAGTAGTCGTCCTTTGATAGGTAACTACTTTAGAAACAATTTAATTATTCTTTGATCATTCCAGTATCTATGTACCCAACCGTCGTTAATAAAAGGGTCAATCACGTTTTTTGTGTTGTTATTCTGTCACATCACCCAGGGGACAACAGTGGCATAGTTTGCTAGAATAAAGTATCCTACAAGCTCTACTATTATGATTAGTGTGTGACCCACCTTGGAAGGGCCACGTAACTATCATAAAATTCAAAGATTTGTCAATTTTAACCCTATTAAGCTATGAATTTAAGGGTGACCCAGGAGAACGTAACCATGGCAACGAGTGATAGGTATAAAAAACGTGATGGACCCAAAAATAAACCTAACTCTGTAAATATGGTCACAAAAAAAGTGGAACGCCATTAATTGTTTCCTTTATTAGTTGTACTGGATTGCTTTTTGTGAATGTCTAACTTTGAAACTAATTTGACGGAGGGAGCCCTTTTTCTGAACACGGTCGCATGAAACTTTCCTGTTTAATTCGTACGTAAGCTTTAGCATTAATAATTGATTAAGGCTGGATTGTCACTTGTCCTAGACTTATACGTCGGTTATAGGTACGTATACACTACAAATCGGGATCTAGTATGAATCCTTACAAATGTCTTTTACGATTCCGTATTTGGGTTTCCGATGAAAGTTCTTAACCTTACGTAGTAAACACCCAAGTTTATATCATTCAATAGTTTCAATACCTTACGTATTTTTTGTTGCCAAGATTTATTTCAGGTAGCTACTAGGTATGTGTATTTACTTGTAGTTAAAAGTATGATGAAAATGTTACGTTTATTTTTGCATTATTATTTTTATGATATATGCTTTTTAAGTACTTGCTCTAAATTTCTCTAAACGTCTCCTAAACTAGATTTTTTTCTTAATTTTTTCTCTAAATTATACATTTGTTCTAAAAATATGTAGGTACGTATAAAATATATAATAGATTTATCCCATTAGATTTAGGTAAATTATTATAAAACTAAGAACAAAAATGGAAAGGCACTCCATTTATTCAATTAGCATTGAAATTATCTTCCGTTATATTACGCTAAAATGCTAGCAGGATTCTTTTTAGTTACTCCAATAATACCTACACAAAGATCACAAAGATGAGCAAATTCTTAAAAAAACTATACCCGGACTCTAAAAGTGAACTGTGAAGGTAGATGTAGTAAACTACCTTTAGGTATAAAGTACGTTTGCCAAAAGCTAAGAGACCAATAACCGTGTAAACAAATGTTCAAAAAGTTATTCACATACCTAATTCACATTATATTACATACCAAAGTATAATAATATTGAATAATAATTGATGATCAACCATTGCTATGTATGAATGTACCAAGCAACTGCAAATGGCAGAACTATAGATTCAATCATTATTTTTATTAATCAATACTCACCATGCTATAATAAATAGGCATATTAAATAGGTAGTTTAATTTAATAGTTAAATTTATTATTATTAACCATTTTGTCTTTACAATTAAGAAGATAGACACAATTAAATAAAAAATAAAAATACAATTTAATCGTTTCCCCCCTACCCCTCATGTCATTCCTGGTGCAAAAGTGCCCATAACGCTAGCAGCGTTGCCGCGTTGTATAACAATAGAGAGCTTTTGCACCAGAAACGACTGGGAGCGAGGGTCTTCCCCTTTCTGCCTGAATCGACGTCCAATTTCGTGTATAAACACCTTAGCCTCCGCCCCCCAACAGCCCGCCGTTTCCACTGCCATAGAGACGAAAATGTACTCCGGCTCTAAAGGAGCATACTTCCGGCGCTTCACCTCCGCCTGAAATTCGGCTGCCGCTCCAGCTGCGCGCGTAGTGCGACTGAGGTGGGAGGACGCGAAAGTGCTGACACATGTAGCGTCCCACACCAAACACCGCCCCCTCTCCCATGGCACCAACGTCAGACCATCGGGCCGCTTGCCGTCCGACCGGCTGGCTGAGACCCTGTGGTTCGAGCACAGATGGAACGCCAGCCGACCTGAGAGCCCTATGGATGGCTACTTTTGTCTACTTTTTCTCAATAAGTGAAATGTAAGATTTTTTTTGAGAAATAAAATATTCTGTAATCCGAAATATAGTAAATACCTATGTAAATACCTACCTCGAGCTCGTAAGCTGCTCGCTTATAATTTTTAGAATGTTTTAAATGTAACATGAAAAGTTTTATGCTGTATTCCTCACAGTATATTTTAGGCAAGCAACTGTTTCATATAAGTTTGAATAATTTTGAACTTTTAACGGCATTTATAAAGATCGTAATGTTAAATGTCTGACTCAAGAATGACTCTTTTATTAACACGGTGTGATGATGATATAAAATGATCTCAAGTGATGTTAAACGGAGCAATAAGAGTCAAGATATAAATGAGGTTATTTATTTTCCATCAAAACTGATTGACATATTAACTCAAGTACAATCTCCAGCATAATTTTATTTAGGTAAGGCACTATCGACGAAGAGATACACAAATATGTACTTGTATGTACCTGCCGTGTGGTGACGGCAGTAAGAATACATTTGTCACCACCCCAACTCCTCCTGCGGGTGTCGTAAGAGTCGACTACGGGATTGAAGTATCACTGACCATTATTTGATAAAAGATTCATGATGGGCAGCAGCGTCATCATAGTGGACACATTACTGCGATCGGCAATCCGCTTGCCCAGCGTGGCGATTATGGGCATTTACCTCCTAATGCGTATAGCATGGTTAATAGGAGAGGCCTACGTCCTGCAGTGGACTATCATAGGCTGATGCATATAGGTTTATACGAATAAAAATCCTACCTAATAAAAATCGGCCAAGACCGTGTTCGGCCATAGGTACTCAGTCACGTATAGTTATTCAAAAACGGCTGGGCGGATTATTTAGATATGTTCGAAATAGTTTTATTTTAGGGCTTGTCCATTTTTCTTGACCCCCCCCCCCCCCCCTCTCTCCCTATACAGTATGACGTGATTAATGGACAAGCCCTTAACGTAATGGAATTCATGATTTTATTCATATTTTTCGAACTCGTGGATCAAAATTTAAAAAGGGACACAATTCCTCAGCCGGCAAAGTGCTCTTTTTCAATTCCATTCCACATAACTTTGTCGCACAGGCATCATGACATTCTGCGGATTCAACTACTATGCAATACTATGTATGTAAAAAAAAACTTTGATGTTTTTGTTGTTTATTTCATTGCATGTTTGAGAAAAGCACTTACATACTTCGGCCGGAAATATTGGGTTGCCCGCCTCAGACTTATCCGGCCTCGCTTCACTCGGCCGTCTACATTTATGACGAGTTACGTCGAAAAACTTATTTCGAAAAAAGGTTAATTATCTCTGGAACCAAGCCGAATCCAGGAAATTTTACGTAACATTAAATACTCTAAATATGCTCAGGAATTCAGCATTAAAATCTTTCGGAATGCTCACGAGCACCGTGTATATGTCTTCGGCCGGCAACCCCTTTCGACCCGGCCTCTATAGTAATGTGCTATAGGTAGGTAAACTTAGGAAAAACTTTTGGATAAATGGATTATATTTTGAACTAGAAAATCATCTTCAAAATTACATTTATAACGAAGTGTTGTGGTCGAAGTAGCCCAATTCCCTGTAGGTACCTACTTATACATACCAGTGTGTCTGTAGGCATAACAGTAATACATATTATATTATATCCTGTCCTGCACTAGTTACAAAATACCAACACCATTTCCCATAGCGTCGCGTCTACACAGCATCTTTGCGTTTGCAGAATTGATAAAGAATCAGAATCGTGCCGGGCCCACATTTAGCGTTGGCACGCTCGCAACCACGGCATCTGATAGGTAATGCACTCTACATTGCATGTTATTACAGTTGCAATACCCCGCGTAGACAGGTAAATATCGTCCGGCTGATCGCGGCCGCACCCTCGGCTATCCGATGTAACGCGATTCCTTGGAGAGTGGGTTTCCTCGCTTCCTTCGTAGAGCTTGATCACACGACTGTAGTCTTTAATGGGGAGACCAGAAAAAACAAGTTCAGAGTATCGCATATAGTACTAACTTACTTATAGTTTTATTTAAAGCCACAGTACCTATAGTAAACAAACATGCCATCCACTTTTTGGTAAAAAAATTCATTGATGAAGCTGTGCTGCCTATGCTGAGCTGACGGTGTTTGACGATGCAGATTGATTCTTCAAAATACGTCACTCGTAATGACTAACCCTTACCTTAATCTTCGACTTAAGAGACATGCTGATCGATTGCTATTTACGACGCTATTGAAGACAAACGATTAAACACGGGACCAAAACTGTAGGTATATTTAAGCAAAAGACCGTGTTTAAGTATTTTAATTTCCTACTTACATAAAGGGAAAAATTATTTATAACCAACCAAAGTCGCAGCCAACGGCTCTTGACTGAACATCTTACATCTCAATTTAATGGTCTATAATATCTTGATGCAAAACCAGCAGTTGTAAGCCGATTTGTAAATAAATTAAGCGCTCTTTAATATGACAATTTACGACCGTGCCTAATAGGCTGCGTGTGTACGAGTAAACGAAGCCCTTACGTAGCTGTAGCTAGATCAATTAATTTTGCACCTAGAGGACATCTTTATGTAGTGGCCGGTTTTAACGGTGCTGGGTATTACGTATCAGGATCCACTGACCATCTATCAGCAAGGTATTAGTATTTTATACTAAAATTACACAATGAATGAATTTTATTATTATTATAACCTACTTTAACCCTTTATATGGCACCAATTCGTAAGATTGCGGGACACTTCTGGGTTAGACTGGCTCAGGACCGAGATGAGTGGCGTACTAGAAGAGAGGCCAATGCTCAGCAGTGGGCGATAAATGGCTGAAATGATGATGACTGCGACCATATACAACATGGACGTCTAACGCCAGCTCAAAAATGCCCCCAAAATCAATTGTTCAATTGTGCCAAGATGTTCTGTGTGGTTTTCTGAACACCGCGCATATTTCGGCGCAACATCTTTGACAAATGTTTATGGAATATAGCCAATCAAAACTTTGATAGACCAATCACAAGTATTTTTAAATGGCGGTTTAAGTTTTTATAGGTTGATATTGAAATTCATTACAGTGATACATTGAAGAGGGGGTGAAACTTGTCAACTTAAATTCAGGACCGCTTTTGAAAGGCAATTTAGTATGGCGTGCGGCTTCCATGTTTTATTTGTTCGTAGGATGATGATGATGATGGCACCAATGCGACCACTATATACCTAACACTGTCTTTTTTTTTCTTACATATTTTTCAAGATATTTATGGCATTGGGTAGGTCCGCATGAGCAAACGTTAGGGTAAATCACGAGTGGCGCCAGCGATGCGGTATTAAATTACGTTGCTATTACAGGAATTTACGCAGTCTAATGGGGATCATTACACTGCGATGGATTATCATCAGTCGGCTTTAATGTAACCACGTAATAATTTTCCCTTAAACACAGAACTATTTGTTGAAGTTTTCGTGATTTTTATTTTATTATTTCGTAATTTATTACACCTATGAGCCTAAGACTTCTTTATCAGTACCTACGTCACGTTGCATATCGATCACAGGCAGGCGTTACGTTCTTTCCTAGAACTAAAGACTAAAGAGACTAAGTATAGGCTACTTGACTCATATCAAATTTAGTGCAAAAAATTATTATTTTCTGTAGTATTTATTGAAATGATCAATATTATTCGATTACGGTGTATTAAAAGTGTTTGATGTGGTACATATATTTTTCATTGAAAAATTTGTTTTATTTTTTTTAATTTCGTACTCTGAAAACGGTGTCGGCCATGATGTGACGTCATAGGATCTTAAACTAACTTCATGTCGAATCTTATACGAGTGAAATTCGCTATGGACATGTAGGCATGTAGCTTTGCTGTGACATTGACATAACGTAAGTGACATGTCAAATGTTTGTTTTCGGTTTGAGTGGCGTCACACCACAGATAATCTAAGCATTAACATGGCTAGTATCGTTTTCGCGCGGTTACGAAAGTTTAAATTTTAAGTTACAATTTTTCGGTTTTCTAGGTCGTGAAATAATATATTTATATTTTTTTTCCGTTAATCGGATATTGATTAATAATATACGACAAACTTTAAAAATGGGTCAAGTAGCCTATTTATGCAATTTTCTCTTTTTTCAGTGTAGATT
This sequence comes from Thaumatotibia leucotreta, assembly GCA_025490895.1. NCBI lineage: Eukaryota > Metazoa > Arthropoda > Insecta > Lepidoptera > Tortricidae > Thaumatotibia > Thaumatotibia leucotreta. The sequence goes on from JALPQI010016261.1 coordinate 21,346, forward strand.
ATACATTTTATGCTCCATTAAAAATTTAACCCTTTAACGGGCAAGACTGAAAAGAATCCTGGATTGAAATTGAAACCCCATCGCCACCCTGGGTCGTGTTTTATAATTTACAACACAATATATTATTATGCTCAATTCGATTTAACGTCCAACGCCCAACGTCGAAAATCAAACAGTGCTCGATAAAAAAGCGCCGCGGTATAAAACTGCCATCGTGTGAATGAATGTAAGGTTTTGCATTTGTTTCATTTGAACGTTTTAACTTAACGGCCGCTAAAAAAACGCTCGTGCGAACTATTGGCTAACGCACGCACATATTGGCTAGAAAGAGATGCAAACAGCAAAATTGTTAATTGTACCTTTATAAAATTAAAAAAAAAAAAAAACTTTATGGCGGCAAGACGTATCTTGAAAATTGTTGCGAAATTTAATTAGTTATTTATTAATTTAACGGTTCCATTCAAGTAATTTGTGTTATAAATTAATCATTAATTATAGTCTTTCTGTTTGTTAATAATTTCGGGTGGGATCAAATTACTTACAATGTCTGACCATAGTAAGGAAGGCGAGTCTGACGAAGTTACAAAACGGGTACACAGTTCTGAAATATACTTACAAGATGATTCTTTGAACTCAATACAACGAGAAATGGATTTCGAGGCAGAAAAAAATACGACGGACAACGGTGAACCGAGCACATCAGGTGACCTAACATCATTAAACAAGGTTAGTGCAACAAATATTATCACTGATCATTCATACGCTGCTAAGAGATACAGGAAATCTGAAGATGATTGGACTTTAGTCGTCAACAATCCAAAACGACGTTACACATTTAATCCAAATTTATCCGTGGGCACAGAGATAAGCATAACTAGTAAAGAAACGTTGCCGAAACAATTCGCCCTAGCAAAGTTGTTGAGAAGTTATGATATTATTGGTATCATTAGAGTCAAGTATGTAAATATGTATAAAGTATTGGTTCAATTCGATAACGAGACGAGCGCTGGACGACTAATTTCCATGGTTGGTATGCACGAAGAGTTGGGCTGGCGATGCCAAAAAACATATGAAGTAGGTTTATCTTATGGCATTATTAAAGATGCAGATTTAGGATTAAATGAAAAAGAAATGATGGAAAGCATGGTCTGTGGAATCGAAATAATATCGGTAAAAAGACTTAGTAGAAAAAGTACAGATGAGTCAGGGTGGAAGGATAGTGAGACCATACGAGTCGGTTTTAAGGGCCCATCGTTACCAGCTTACGTATACATACATGACATGCGAGTTAAGGTAGAACCCTATTTATTTCCGGTATCACAATGCTCCAATTGCTGGAGATTTGGCCATTCAAAAAAAACTTGTTCAAAAAAACTAACATGTCCTAAGTGTGGCGGTAATCATGTGAATTGTGAGACAACCGTATACTTCTGTCGCAACTGCTCGGGAAATCACATGGCACTAGATAAAACGTGCCCAGTATACCAAAAGGAAAGGAAAATAAGGAAAATTATGGCTGAATTTAATTGTACGTATAAAAAGGCATTAAATAAATATATACCAGTTCCTACTGCCCCGCCAGCTCCAACGGAAACAGTGTATCAGACAAACTTTCCCCTTACGCTGAGAACAGTTCATAGTACTCCTGTCGTGGATCCTCCAGTAACGGTTCCCACCGTACGATCGTCATATGCTGAAGTAGTTAAAACTCAGGCAACCGTTCATAGTAATGCACCAATTATAAATGAAGCAACTCCAACCCCATCTAAAAAAGTCATTCGCCGCAAACAACGGAAACCATCTCTGTCTCAAAATAAAGTGAGAGAAAACGATGACATGTCTGATAACGATAACAGTGACTACAATATTTTAAATATGGAAACTGATGAAAACCCTCCAGACACTGTTCCAGAAGTAAATAAACAAGAACGCAGAGACAGAGATAAACAAAAATTTACTTCCTTAATAGACAAGTTGAAAGATATTATATTTATGAAAAACTTAACGATCGTTGAAAAAATAAAGCTGGGTATTCAAACAGGGTTAGAGTGGCTATTATCTTTTGTTATGAAAAATATTTTAGATGTATCTTTTTTAAAACCTTTTTTTAACGCGACAGATGGCTAAGAATGGCCAATGCAGACTTAACTTGATGCAATGGAATGCACAGAGTATTAGACCGAAGTTGGTGTCGTTTGAAAATCTACTCATTCAGGAGAAAATTCATATAGCAGCGCTTAGCGAAACTTGGTTAGATGTAGACTCTTTTTTTCATATTAGTAACTACAATATATATAGATCAGACAGAGCGGATGGTTATGGTGGTGTCGCAGTGCTGACACACAAATCGATCAAATCTGAGTTGTGTAGTGTTCATTCCCCTAACCCCGGTATACAAATCATTTACGTAAAAGTGTTTAATTGTGATCATATCCAAAACGTAATTTCAGTGTATTGTCCTTCTTCCGTAGTGACGCAACAAAGTGATTGGGATTTTATTTTTTCAATAGTTCGTCGTAACGTGATCATTATGGGAGATTTTAATGGTCATCACCGTAGCTGGTCTTATAAAACGGACGTTAGAGGCAATCAAATATTTGACTCCCTTATGGACTTTAATCTAATTTCGCTAAATGATCTCAGCCACACTAGGGTGCGGCTTGTGCAAGGATTATTGCAAGAGTCCTCCCCAGATATTACCATTGTATCGTCTGATATTTATTTAGCTTGTAATTGGACCGTTTTAAAGGAATCGCTTGGAAGTGATCATCTTATTATAAAAGTTTCTACATATTTCAATAATTCTAGTACTAAACCAAAACAAAAAAGAAACTATAAAGCGGCCCAATGGGTTGAATACACATCTTATTTAGAAAATAAATTCAGTAATTTTGTGATTTCTGAATCTCTTCAAGAAGCGTATAACCTTTTTTTAGATACTATAAATGAAGCCGCTGATATTTACATTCCGTTTTTGAAGTTTAACAATAATCCAGCTAAAACATTCCTTCCAAAACCTTACTGGAATCAGTCCCTGTCCAAAGCTGTTGCTGAAAGGCGATTAGCTCTCTCTTCGTTTAGACGTAATCCTACACCACACAATCTTGACGACCTTCAGAAAAAGATTCGAAATACTCAGAGACTTATTAGGACGAGTAAAACCGAAAGCTGGAAAAAATTTTGTAATTCCATAAGCGAGTCCTCATCAGCCTCTGAAGTTTGGTCACGAATGAAATGGCTAAAAGGGTACAGGTCTTCTCGACCTCATGTTAGCGCTGAGAAATCTCTCACTCTTCTTTGTTCTCTAACACCAGATTATGTATCTCCTCAAGCACCAGTGATTGGGTCGGAAAGCACCGTCATAGATGAACCATTTACGATACAGGAATTGGAATCGTGTATTAAATCTAAAGATACCGCACCGGGTGGTGACGATGTATCATTTTCAATGATTAAAAACCTTCCAGCAAATGCTAAATTATATTTATTATCGTTGTATAAAACATTCTACTTCTTAGGTTTTGTCCCTACTCAGTGGAGGGAAATAATTGTAGTTCCGATACCTAAGCCTGGAAGAGATCCCTCCTCTGATTCTGCTCTCCGACCGATTTCTCTAATCTCATGTATCTGTAAAATATTTTATTCAATGATAAATAGGAGATTGGAATGGTTTATTGAAAAAAAGTGTATGCTCGCTGAAGAAACTGTTGGTTTTAGAAAATGCCGATCATCTTTAGACAATTTAAGTAGCTTAGTGAGTCGAATACAAACAGGATTCTCTAAAAATATGGTAACCTTGGGAAGTTTCATAGATATTGACAATGCATATAACAACGTGAATGTACCCATTTTAATTACTACAGTAGAGGCATCGTAAGAAGTCGTTTTTGACGTTTGTTTGCACATGAAGTTCTGTAAAAATTTGACAGTTGGTATAATGGAGCAAATGTCAAACTTCATTGTTGCCTGAACGGAATAGTGATGTTACTGCTGTTGCTGCAATTTACCGATACGTCAATCGAAATAAATAAGTAAACCTTTTTTTATGGAGGTACGAATAATTGCTATAATAGTAGGTACGCACATATTTTCTAAAAGTTTGTCATGGTTTCGACAGGTCCTCGCGAGCCCGTGTGCCCGGTGGATACGCGGCTTTACAGACTGTGTGGAACTTGACAACCAGATAAATGTCATAATTGTTATTCAATTCAATGTATTTATTCACATAAGCTAGTATTAACACCAAATCACTTACTAGTTACATCATAAAAATAAATAAAAAATTAAAATTATGTTAAAATAATAGTAAGCACATAATAATTACAAATTCAATTATAAAATCACGTATAATTTTATTTTTCGTAGAATAATAATTTATATACCACTACGTTATTTATCACCTAGATGTGCTCTGATTTTAATAAATGGTTTTAGTGAGTTTATATACTGTATTTACGGCATTTCTCTATTTGGCATATCTACATTGCACTCTGAGCTAGCAGCACGCAAGTTTGCCAACGTGGGTTGGGAGTGGTTTGCTATGAATTTTGCTTATAGAGGTCACGTCCTATCCGTCCTATAAAACATCTTACCTAAATGCGACTTTACGTCATTATGACGTCACCGGCTCCAAAGTTTCGCTGCCTGCTAATGATTCTAAGTAAGATTACCAAACACTTTTTTAATTCGGATTACCTAACACTTTTTTAATTAAACTTTTTCAATGGCAAGTACCAGATCTAACGCCCTTTCGCACTTGACTGAAAATTTTACGACGGTAAAATCGAGCGTTTCACAACACTATTGTGAGCTGTCAAAAACGACTTCTTACGATGCCGCTACTATATACTGGATAGGCTAGGAGCAGGTCGTAACATGTGTCAATATCTATGGAATTTCTTAAGGGAAAGATATCTTAGAATACAATGTGATAACATAATGTTGCGAAGGTCAACCGGTCGTGGGTTAGCTCAGGGAGATCCGACTTCGCCACTGCTTTTTAATATATATACTATACAAATTCGTGAATCACTTACAAATGTTTTCTTTTCACAATATGCCGATGATTTCATTATATATGTCACAAAGAAATCCATTGCAGAGGCCGAAGATATTTTACAAAATTCTTTAAATATTTTTAACAAAAGTCTTAACAATCTGGGCCTTGAAATATCTCCATCTAAAACTAAGATATGTGTTTTCAAAAAAGGTGTTAATAGAAATCCTGTTGCCATTAAAATCGATAATAAAAATGTAGAATTAGTTGAGTGCGTTAAGTATCTTGGAATGTGGTTGGATCGATCTCTTCGATGGGAAAAGCACATTAACGAATTGCTACAAAAAGTACAGAAGTATTGCAATATTTTAAAAGTTTTATCTGGATCGGGATGGGGCGTACATCCGAAACACCTCAGAAGACTATATTTTGCGATAATTCGCAGTAGAATAGATTACGCATCATTCCTTTATGATGATAGCTCCAATTGCCATTTGAACAAATTAGATAAAATTCAAAATCAAGTACTAAGAATTATCGGTGGATTTATTAAGTCTACTCCTATACACGCAATGGAATGTGAGTTATGTGTTCAACCCTTACATATCCGTCGTGTGTATTTGGCATCCAAATTTTGGTTAAAATCTAGATCTTATGAAAATAATATAGCAATCAAAGTGTTAGACTCATTAAACGATGATATACAAGCACAAGATACTTTGCGTAGTAAAAAACCACTTCTGCTTACCATTCACAGTATGTATAAATTAACTATTATGCATTCCAGTAAAATATTAGAAATGTTTACTTTAGATCGATGGATTAATAACGTGGATATACATAAATCTATAAATTTTACAATCACGACGATCACTAGATCTAAACGAGAATACAATGTAAATGTTTTAAAAGATACCATAGATCTTTACATACATAGTAATTATTCTGGATTTTATTATGTATTCACAGACGGTTCCAAAGAAAATACTGGATTAGGAGCCGCTTTTTATGATCCTCAGGCGAACGTATCTTCTAAATTTCACATAAAATACAATATATCTATAATGCATGCTGAGTTAGTTGCTATCTCAGAAGCTTTATCGTACATCCAAACGTTAGATTGCAATAAGATTGTCCTCTTTTCTGATTCTAAAAGTGCGCTCCAACATATTACTCGGTGCACTTCCAATATTCGTGGTCTTCCTATTGCCTACAAAATTTTAAGTTTAATCGATGAGTTACAATCAAAGGATAAAACCATAATATTGCAATGGATTCCATCTCATGTTGGTATAGAGGGCAACGAAACGGTGGACACCTTGGCTAGGCTTGCCTGTCACGATGGGATAGAATGTACTACGCTTCCTTTTTATTTAGATTGTGTAATATTAGCCAAACAGCGGATTTATCATTTATGGAAAGAATATTTCGATAAACGATCAAAAGAAAAGGGAATTTGGTATAAGACGATCCAACCTCATCCTTTAATAACGCCATGGATAAATTGTCCTCTGAGTAGACGTGACATTGTTTTAATGATGAGACTTCGTACTGGACATATTCCATTAAATAAATTTGGGTATTTAATGAAAAAAGTTCCATCTCCCAATGAGGGTTTTCGATAATTTTTCTGCCACCAGGCAGCGCTTCGTACGCACCTGGTCTCGACAGCTGTCAGATTCATACTATTCATAGGCACCTGGGCCTAAAATATTGAAATTCTCTTTTATTTGGAAGAGAATTGATTTTGTAATGGATTACGACTAATACATGATCGTCGAACTGAAGATTGAACTCTAAAACAGGCGCTCAAAGTCACTGGTATTCAAAATAGTTACTATAACTTTGTTAATTTCATGAGAATTGACTTGGAACTGTTTTATTTATTTATTTTAGGTAACAATATGACTAAAGTAATGGTTTTCAGAATAAATAAATCTATAAATATGTTGAAAATTAAATGCGCGTATTTATTTTGACAGTTCGTTATACGGTCGGCTCAGTGCTGCCATCTCACCTCCCCATAGCGGCAGAAAAAGTATCAAAAACCCTCATTGTGATGAATGTGATATAATAGAAGATGTCTACCATGTTATTATGGAATGTGTCCGGAACGAAGCTGCTAGAGTACAACTGGCTTATTCCGGTAATTTTGATCCCATGTTTAATGTCGGTAGCTGCAGTAGCGCTCTAGCCGCCCCTTTATCGGATACGGCCACAGCGATACTACAGCTAGTGAAAAAGGCTATTGTTAATAGAATAAGTTAGATTTAATACAATTGTAATGTTTTGTTTACGGAGCGACATGTTCACTTCTGTGACAAGCTCTTAAATAAAGATAAAAAAAAAAAAAAAAAACCTTTATAAAACGCCCGTGGTAAAAAGAATAAGAGTAGAAATTATAAAATGACGACACTGTAGTCTCGTCCTTTTCAAATTAACCTAAATAATAAGGGACAACAAGACGATGTTGCCACTTTTTAAATTCTACCCTTTTCACCACATTCGCCAAACTATACGCGTACCGGCAAATGGGGTTTAAATACAAGAAAAACGTCTTTAACTTTACTTTTCTTTAGCTATTTGAGGCCGTAATTTAACCGCAGATACATACATACGTCTTGTCACACTTGTCAACTTAGTATTGACATTGACATTAGCAATATAACCAAAGAAAAGATTATTTTCTTCTTAGTAGTTTGTGGATTAATTACTTCATAATTTGAAGAATACAAATAGTTAATTAACGTAACATTACATCATACGTATCTATCAATTTCTTCTAATAAATATTTTCATTAACATAGTGTTCTACAAAACACTGCAATGGGAAATTGGAAACTCGAAGTCGGAAGGATGGCGATGTACATGTCTTTTCCAGTGATGTTATTCCACTTTTTCAACCAACCAACGTATTTCGAAGAATGGGTAACCAATACTAAGCGGCAAATTTTCCCACCAGAAAGCAAAACAGATCGGGAGGACATACAACAGCTAATCGCAGACATGAGGAAGAAGCAAATGCAAGCATTTGAGAAAGAATGAGATACCTTAGAGAACTAATTAGGAATATAAATTGTAGACTGTACTGTGCATATTTTTAAACGCCGCAAGGCAATTAAATACAAATTTAAAATATAACAAATGATTTATTAATACATTTCAGTCAAGTTTAATTCTTTGGTTTTTGTATCTGTAACTCACAAGAGACCCTAAAGAAGTCACAAATAATGTTACATAGACTACATGCTGTACACTGTAGTACTGTCCTATTAAGCCTGCTACCATTGGAGCAACTACACCTGACAAAGATCGGACACTATTAGAGGCACCAATTAACGTAGCTCTGTGTTTGTTGTGACTTCTCTTTAGTATCATTTCCAAAGTTACTAACCTGCCAACAGCATTAGCTATTGCAAGCGGTATCAAAAATATAACATACATATAAATATTAAATGAACAAATCAATCCTAACATTGACAAACTTAAAATGAAAAATACATGGAAGTTTCTTAAACTGTAATCTTTGTCTTTAGTATAATATCTATTTATATATCCCATGAAAAAACTACAAATTGACCCTATTACACCTTGGAATGATATAATATACCCAATATACTTTGGAGTTAGGTTGTATGTGGTTTTTAAATACAAAACATAGTTTGAGTAATATAAAGACATTGCAAATCCCAACAAACCTTTGAATAAAAATATGGTCCCGTATATGGACCATTCTATTTTGTATAATTCTAACACTGAATCTTTACAACTACTAACTATAGTATGTATAACGCCTTTTGATGTTCTTTCTTCAACTGATCTTTTTGGTTGCTTCACTTCTAATGTTGGTTTTGGCAACAAATACACCAGACCTATAAAAACACATTTGACATATTAGACAAGTGGTAGTGGTTTGTCTAACCAGCACAAATTATATAAGAAATAATATCTATATGGCTTAGATATACATATCACTTCAATGAGTAATACATTTATCAATCATTTTAAAGATCTACAAGGCCTTGAATACTCAGCACAGATAGATAACACTATACTAGATAAACTTGATTTACGCAAACATGAAAATATCCAATTCAAAATACCAAGGAACATTACCAACAATGTGACATTGGGTCATTTGATAAATGACAGTATTTGGTAACAATACTGTAAAGGTCAAGCCACACCGGATTGGTGTGCAGCATGTGCGAATGCATGTGTGCGTGGCATGCGTGTTGTAGTGAATGAAATGTCATACTAGATGGCACACCATTTGCTAGTCACGCGGACATGCACTCCACGCAAGCAGCATGGCTTGGCCTTTACACCTATTTCTTAAGTGTGTCCTTGCTACTGCATATAACCAGTATGTGTTTACTCTCACTGTCTCTATAAGATATATCAGAGCATTGTGGGTGCTCAAAAACATTTGAGCAAGCCTCTATCTATTGTCATAACATTTGAATAAGGTACTTTGGGCAGCTTATGATCAATAATATAAGCACTTGTTAGTTCACCTGCATTAGCAAAAAAGAAGATCCCAACTACAGTTGCAACAAGTTTGAAGGCTTCCTCTGGATGATCTTCTGCTATGTGGCCTCCAATAACTGGACCTATAGTCATGCCAACTCCTGATATGGCTGCCATTTTCCCATATATGTCAGATTGTTCCCTTTCACTTTTCTCATAATCAGGCACTAAAGCCTTTGTCAAAGTTTGAGTCTGTTTAAATAGGCCTGAAATGTAATCAAAAGAATATTTATTTAGATAAATATTTTTAGGAACTTACACAGTACTTTGTATTTTTGTTACATTTTGAAAGAAAATTTTAGTTAATTATTGCAATTAGTTTAGTTTAAGTTAACTTTATTAGATAAAATGTTAATATTTTTTTACTCACCTAAAATTGCTCTTATGATTATTATAACAACCAGTGAACTAGTAATACCCAAAACGGTATAAGCCAAACCGCATATAAATAAAGTAACAATCAATACAACTTTACGTCCCCTAAGGTCACTATAACTGCCCTGCAATAAAAAAATATGTGGTAAAAGAAAAGCAAGATTATATACAACTAATATTTCCTTCAAACAGCACCCTTATGGGCGGAGTATTATTTTCTTGTTGTTTTTTAAAATTTTCCAAATTCGGTTTTTTTTTTCTTCTGAGAATCGCAAGCTCTTTCGATCCTCATTAGCAGAAAAAACTGTCCCGAAAATTCCATACATTTTTTGTCTTCCACTTGAAGAAAGTGAAAAATACTAACTCAATGGAACTTTTATGGGACACTTTTAAACTAAAAAAAATACAGCAAAATAAAAGTCCGCCCTAATAATAACTGCTGGATGAAAAACTACAATTATTTAGTTAACAGTTATAATTACAAGAAGTGGCCCTGAAGCCAACTGAAACCCGGAGTATATGGAGCCCATGAGCCCCACATATACATGGTCGGCACCCAGGGTCCTTACATGGCTGGCAATCAATGGTACTATTAAGCTCACTGCTAGGAGATCCTGAAATATACCAAATAAACAAACATAATTATTTATGGAAAAAAAATAAGAATACTAAAACTCTTCCACCATTTCCATACGATAATTACAGACTTTGGTAGGTGGCGAGTATGGTGATGACTGATGAACATTTAAAACAATCATCATTACAAGCAAAACATAGTTTATAATGCTTCTCCTATAATTTTATCACATGCTTATCTAGTATGCCTCTGGCAAATAGTTCGTACATTTTGAATGCTTCCGGAACGACTTCGGTAAATGAACTAGGTATATTCTGATCTGAGGTTTAAAACCAAACAAAAGTTTCCCAATTAGAACTTTCCCCGAGAAAAATGATCGCAGCGATAATGATAACACGAAGGAACTTTTACCTACTATTTTCACTTCACCATTTTATACAATTTTAATAATAAATGGGTCTATAAACTTACCACAAATGCAGCACATTGAAGGAGCCAAATTGAAAAAGTCATTTCATTTAGTTATTCTTGAATAATAGTCTTTACAAATAAATAGTCAAATGAAGGAATTTAGGATTTAGATTTATTTTATCTTGTTGCTTACTATTCCATTTTCAGCATTACGCTATAATATAATATCCCGTACCCCGCACAAACTTTGCTGTATTTCTCTCATTCGAATCGACCAAATCGTAAAGTAAATACACGTCAGTCACGTCACGGTCACGTCAAGTCAACGTCAGGTGGAGTGAGAAGTGGTCTGTTAGTGTCAATATCGTTGATTTTGAGCTGTATTTTGCCATCAACAATGTTAAATTAAGTTAGACGCCACGGAATTCCGGTACGAAATCAATTCAACATTTTCAGAATCCAGAAAACATGTAGGTATAGTTTTGGAAATATTATTTGACCGACTGTTATCTTTTGTTTTGCGTTAACACTTACTAGACAATCAGCACTTTTCTATTGTTAATAATGCAAAACAAAAGGTCGTAAGTAAGATAAGAGTCGGTTAAATAATATTTCCCGAACTATATATCTTTGATGTATATGAAACCTTTGAGTAACTCATAGATATGATCATTAGAGACACATAGACGAGACGTTTTTAGAGTTCCGTACAAAAGAAACCCTTATGGTGCGACTCTGTCCGTTCTGTATTTATTAAACTTTAAATAACTCCAAAATTACATTCTAATCGGCTAGTTCAAGTTACAAAAAATAATTAAACAATCTTAATTTTAATTTACTATATTGTTTGTGGTGGTAAGTACATGTAATTTCTCATTCTTCCAATGAAATCGATGATGATATTGATTATATTTTTTAATTGAATGTCGATAAGTTACTAATTATATCATTATTGACGAGTTGAAATTGAGATTCAGAAATTGAGATTTCAAATCATCCCGAGTCAAAAAAATGTATTATTTTTAAGTAGGTAAATAATGCATCTTTGCTAGTCAATAGGAGCTGTCCACAAACAGTTTAACCATTCCTCAGTAGAATCCAAAAACTGTAAACAAACCTTAAAACTTGCATTATTCCATAATAAAATTAATAAAGCACTTTTAAAACAGAGCAGTAGTTTTTTTAAGAATTTGAAATCTTAAACTTAGAGTTCGCATAGGTACATTTTTAGAAAAAATTATTGAATTTTATAGTGAAATAAAACTATGAAAACGGATAAACTCGCGTATATTAACTAATTTTAACTTCATTCCGACGTTTGCTCATCCGCATCGTGTCATCCGCAGACCACGAACCCTGTAAAGTGTTCGAAACGTCGGAATGAAGTTAAAATTAGTTAATATACGCGAGTTTATCCGTTTTCATAGTTTTATTTCATGAGTAATCCTCGCGGTAACCGAAGAAAATATTATGAATTTTATAGTGTTAACCGAAAATTATATCAGCGAAACGTATTTCACGATATGTATCGAAGACGTAAGTGAGTCATATAATATTTGCTTACATTCTTTTTAGGGTTCCGTAGCCAAAATGGCAAAAACGGAACCCTTATAGATTCGTCATGTCCGTCTGTCCGTCTGTCACAGCCCATTTACTCGGAAACTATAAATGCTACAGTAACGAAATTTGGTAAAAATATGTGTTGTATGAACCGCTACAGGATTATGATACTAAATTATAAAAAAAACCATTGGGGTGGGGGCCCTCCATACATGTAACTGAGGGATAGAATTTTTTTTTTAGCTGTATATAAGCGTGTGGGGTATTAGTAGAAAGGTCTTTGAAAATGATATGAAGGTGTATAAATCTCATTTTTATTTAAGCAAATCGTTTTCGAGATATCAGCTTTCAAAGTCTGAAAAATGTGTCCCCCCCTCTATTTCTTAAACTACGCGATATAAAATTCTAAAAAAATTATATGTTATGCACATTAATAAACTCTATCAACGATTTTTGGTTTGATTAAATTATCTCTTATAGTTTTTGAGGTAGGTTGATTTAACTGTATTTTTTAACAATAAATTGATAATGGTACGGAACCCTTCGCGCGCGAGTCCGACTCGCACTTGGCCGGTTTTTTGGATTCTACTGACGTTTGGTATGCGTTAAAATGCAATTTAATTTATATTCGGCGAAGATGTATATTTTGCTTAAAAAACGCCACGTATGACAGTTTCAAATACTATTTCGTAAATTAAATTAAATAAGGTACATTAAGAAACTAAAAACTCCACTTAAATAAACATAATATTAGATATTACATTTTAATATTATTTCATAAAATAGGGTAATGATGGGGTAATTTTTCGCGTATGGTATCACCGCTCACCCTATGTCTATCCCTCTAAGGCCGGCCTTATACATCCGGAATCGAATATGAATTAATACTTTTAGGCCGGCCATAGACATCCGGAATCAGAGTATGAATTCATATTATGTATACTTACTCTGATTCCGTATGTATAAGGCCTCAGTGGCACACTCTGTGCGGCCCCTCGTCAACGTCATATAGGGCTTACGTATGAGGCTCATTGGGGGATCAATAGAAAAATCTTATTATTAGTTAAATACATATTTTAAAAAGTCACTACATAAAAGGCCACTTAGGTTACTGAGTTCATTATATCATATTCTTTGATCCATACCAAACCAACTACAGTCGCTATAAACCGCAGATATATCTGCATCTAGCTCAGGATTTCAGACTTGTCTGTATTGGCTTCTTGCCCTTTGGAAAAGAAAAATAGTGTCGTCATCTGTCACTATTGTCACCATTGTCACGAACATTTGACTGTCAATGTCATGTCAACTTGACAGTCTTGACAACTATAACCTTGTCTTGTCTTGCTTGTCACGCTAGACCAGACGAGACGGAATAAAAATAATCTAGAGTAATGAAATGAATGTAATGATAGCATTGTTTATATAAATACTAGTCTTAATTTGAGAAGTTACAGCATATAAACACAATTGCTTCACAATGAGTAATCTGAAAAGAAATGTGAGTATCATTAACTACGTAGTGCAACTCAAATTAAATTTTTCGAAACACGTACCTTAATCTGGACCTACAAAAAGTAACAAAATAAAAATATGATACATCAGTCGTAAATATGTACCTACTTATTTTACTTTCAGATTTCGCAATACTTCAGATTAAAACTCATAGCTCTTTTAATGATTACATTGACTACTTTTTCAGGTGTTACGGTGTTTCAAAAATCTCCATAGAACTAGGCTCAAAGTATTTGAAGGAGACCAAATGGCTTTAACAGCTGGGAGGTTAAAAATTAATGAAGAATTTAGGAAAAATAAAGGAGTTAACAATGAGGAGGCTATAAAAGCAGTAAGTAGAATAATAACTGGTGAATGGACCTCTTAATAAATTTTTTATCAACCAGTGTTGTTGTAGATCGATTTAAAAATTGGTCAAACAGCTGCAATAGTGTACTGCCTATTCTTGAATTCATTTTTTCAAGATCATTGTAAGAAGTGTGGGTCAATATCTTGAAACTAGTAAATATTTTTTCAAAGAAGCTGAATCTTTGAGAGAAATGATGGGTTTACAAATTAAAGCTCCATTAAATTACATTACGACACAAGTGCGAAAAACATGAAATTTCGTTTTTGCATGTCACATACGACGTTTTTTAGTACAGATGGCCCTCCAAAGTTTTGGACCTGACGTAAAATGACCCACTTCTCGCACTAGAGCCTAAAAAGTACACCATCTGTACTAAACATTATTTTTATGACATCATGCTCAATCTGAAGTTTCGTATTATTTAATTTTGGTAATATTTTATATTTCAGATGATTGCATTTGGGGAAGATGTTGAAAGAGAATTAAGGACGCAAGTGATACAAGCAAAAGAAATCAAACCAGGAGTCTTTGGTAGTCATTCATTTTCACATAATTATTTAGATTCTATTAGTTTTTAAATTTTATGCTAAGTAACTATTTTCTGTTACAGAGGCAAGAATAACAGAAGACACATTAAAATTAGAAAATATACCATATGATGACAATGCAATCATAGAAAAAGGTGCAGGGACACCTTGTTGTCAGAGTCGCCCAAAATAGTAATTGTTTATGACTAGTAGTGGACATTGATTTTTAGATTAGTGTGATAATAATAAAATGTTACATGTACCTGAACTTTCGTTTTATTTGTCATATAAATATTATGTATGTATAGTCCCTATCAGATAAATCGGAGCATGCATGTGCATTCTAACGCCATAACAATAGAAGCCTGGTCATATATTTGTAAGTATCCATGCCATTCCAATATATCTGATGGTGACTGTACATATTTTGTGTGATCTTTATAATTATTTTAGTAACTTTTTTACAACATTAAATTTTACTACTTAATAATTATAATTTTAACCGGAATTCCTAGTTTGGCAGAACAAAAGTAATGTGTGACCCAGATTCTTCTGGAAAATGACTTCTAATGTTTCAAGCATGACATAGCATTCATGAGGTCCTGGATAAAAACTTAGCAAATAATAATTAACGAGAATTCTAGTCCCTAAGTTGTATTAGTTTATAATGAATAATAGACATATCAACAATAACTTAAATAAATAAAATGAGCCTGGGGGACCTGTCATCAACATGGCCCGTCCTGACTCCAATTATACCTGGAAGAGTAACCCTTGTCTTGTCGCCCGTGAGAGGTCTGTGAACATGGCACAACTTCGTTCAATTACAATCTAACTTTTTGACTAACATATCCAAGGCTCTGACAAACATTAGAATTTTAGCTGGCCCTAAAATAAAACAATTTCCTTTTGTGTATTTTTTATTTACATTCTACGTTTAAATTATATTTTTATACAAACCAATATTAATTGTTAAACAACTTTTCTTTAAAGTTATAATGCCGTATTGCTTTTGTTCAGGTGCATCTTGAGAAACAATTAATAAAATTGATAATTTTAATATCTATTAATGCTTGAGGGGACCATCCGAGTCAGGGGGGATGCCAAGCTCCTCATCACTCCAAGTGCTAGGGTCTATATAAGGCCACTCTCCCTGCAACAATTAAACCAGAGAATAAACATTTTTTACTATATATAAATATAAAATTTTGTACTTTATAGAGAACACAATACATATTTAATTCTAATCAGACATTATGTAGGTACCTATAGGGTTTTTGTGAGGGATTTCAAGTAAAGAGTAGAGTAATTGCATACATTGTGTTTCTAAGGCTTCTACATAACTTTAATAGTGTATTTCCTGACAATTCTGATTATATTGAAAGACTGAAATGTCCTGTAAATTTTTCTATATTTCGCCTACTTTCAGAATTAAAAGCAATTAGGATTTTTTTTTCATGATAGCTAAATACAAGATGCCTTTTTAATACAGGTAATCATTATCATCATATTTGACGAAAAGCATCCATTGCTGAACATAGACCTCCGCCAAATTGTGTAGTGATTATGACCTAAATGTGTCTACAATGGGACATACATAAAGTAAGAATGGCTTTTACTTACAATTTTGCAACAAAAATTAAAAATTCATTTTAAATTATAGGTGTGAATAATAAATTATTATTAACTTTTTGCATGTGCACATTTGAACATACACATTCAATTCTTTTCACGAATGTCTCCTAAAGTCAATTAGATTATTGCCTTCATTTAGCTTAAGAAATATGTGATTAAAATAATGGGGGTTCCTTGCATGCACCCTGTAGGTAAACTTAAATATTATTATTACAGGGCCTATTTAATTGTTATTTTGTAATAATAGTATTACTCCAAAGTTTAGTTATAAAATATATTTATAGTTATAAAAATGTGTTGTGCATACACAAATAAAAAAAATTGTCTACTCCAAAGAAAAAAAATATTTTTTGTTTATCCTACATTGAAAACCTTTCCCTTGTATGATTATCCATTAGAAACCTTGGTTTACAAATTTACCTAGTAAAGCTTTGCATGGTAAACAGGAACGTTGTGTATTATACTGCTAAATTTAAAGGGAGAGCAGCTGTCTGTATAAAGCTCATGCTCAATTTAGTATCTTTGGGATCATCCATTAATTACGTCACACCAATTTTATAATTTTTTGACCCCTCCCTCCCCCCTTGTCACACTTCGTCACAATTAACTACACCCTCCCCCCTTAGTGTGATGTCACTTGTAGATTTTTAGTTAAGAAGGTAAAAATTACAACATCACTATTTAAGTAACTTTTTATTAGGATTGCTTAAAATGATTCGCAAAATGAACGTAGAGAAAATTTACCTATTCTTCCTCCGTCCAAGGATTTTGGACTTTCTATTCTTTTATGTTCATGTATTCATGTATGTGAGGATTGTGACGTCACAACCATAGAACTCCTCCCTCCCCCCTGTCACGATATGTCACATTTTGTGGACCCCCTCCCACCCCCTTGGGATGTGACGTAATTAATGGATGATCCCTTTATAGAAAGTAAAGTCAATAGGTATCCTTACATAAACATGTTCAGGTTCAGTGAAGATATGGTGAAGGATCCACCACCAACAGAGTCCACCAATGATGTTAGCTTTCATCTCCACACTTTTTGAGGGTAGAGGTGGAGGCACACGGTATGACCAAGAACTGCAAATATAAAAGTAGTATTCATTAAAATTCCTGACATTTCCAATACAAGGACCTGAATGCCACTGAGATGATCTACTTCAGAATCAAGTAAACCATTGACCCTACCGAAGATACCGACCCCTAGGCAAAATTTGAAAACTATAGGACCGTCACATTGTTTATAATTTTGATCATAATATAACTAAAAATTTTATGGCTTTGTAAGTTTCAAAGAGAAACAGAAAAACACAGCGAAGCATTAAATTAAATCTAAAAATGTTGTAAATTATGTAAACCCAATTTTTGTAGGTCTTCCCTAATCATTTTCATTATATCAATGACATAACAACACTCACCCATGGCCAGAGTTCCTGGTAGGTTGCTTAGTGTTTTTAGCTGTATTTCTTATGCTATTCAGCAACAATGCTCGTGATAGCAGAGTCCTCGTTAACATTTTGTAATCCGTATAATGTTTTATTTGGATTAAATTATCGAATAGTTTAAGTTAACATTCGCCGATTTTGGCAGCTGCAGTCGACACTTCGACAGGTCGTACACCATAGAGTATAAAATAGATAGACCATCTGTGACAACTGTCAAAAAAGATTTCACAGACTCGATATTGTGTTGAAAGATCTTTGATGCAAATTCTGTACGAAGTACCAACATAAGGAAAATTAAACATACATAGAAGTTGCATACAAAATTTAAGAATGTCACGGTTATGAGAAACTTTGTTTAATATGGTTGATTTATATGAAGATCTTTCTTTTTCTTTATATTGTTGTGTTTTGCATTATGTAATAATGTAACGAATGTGTCAAGCCATTTCCGTGCTACTGCTACTATACTATCCCAGCCACATCAGATTTATCTGTGGTCGCAACTACGACTGACGTGATTAAAAAAAAACATGTCGAGTTTCTTCTCCTTCTCGCGCTTGCCCTTATTTTAATTTAAGTCGTGTTGTATTCGTTGTAGGTCGCGGAGTAAATACTAATTCAATTCGCATATAATCAGTGTGATTGGTGTAAGTGTTGTGAACATGTGATATTTATTTGTAACAGATATGGAGACTAATACAAATCAGAAGGGTAAGTAATACCTTCATGCATTTGTCTTGTTTGTGTATGAATAAAATAACTGTACCGTACGCGACATGAATTCAGCTGACGTAGTTTGCCCTAACTTATTCTTGATGCC
>JALPQI010016262.1:0-22574 GCA_025490895.1 Thaumatotibia leucotreta
TGTTGTTTTTGGCTTTCCTTGTAAGTAGATAACTATGTATAGTTCGAGAAATATAAATTGAACGTTTATTGTTACTATAATGTAGGTAGAAAGTTACCAATTTATATTTCACGAACTATACGTATACCTACTTACTACATTTCAAATACCATGGCCCAATGCCACTGCAAAGTTTTATGTGGCATCGGGCCATGGTATTTGAAATGGAGTTTACCTACTGTTTATTATTTAAGCCCGCTTGCACAAAATTAAGGGTTAGGCAACTAACACGGGGTTAATTGGTTAAGTCCATACATATTTGACACTTCTCACCGTATAACCGGGCGCAAACTAAATTAAGGTAGATGCAGTTTGTAAGCTCAAATGATGTCACAAACAATCCAATTTCAATCTGAAACCAATATGTCACATTTCCATTGAACTCCTGTTGACTCACGCAAATGGGCTAATAGCATAAAGATGACTTCAAAATAGCCGTAACTTTGAATCAAAGCGTCAATGGGAAATGATATCATTGACGTTTTAATGATTCAGAGGCAAACGCGCTAGAGTACAGTCTTGCCATCACATCCGGTTAACACCGGTACGAGCTGCTGCGGGGCGGCGCGCTCCGCTTGACTGGAACTATTCGTAAACGATTCATCGATGCATTACACTGACCAAGGGTCTACTGTAGCCGTACGATGACTTTGCAAGTACCGGTAACGTTAGGTTTTAGGTACTCGATACGTAAAGCAGGCAATATGTCAGTGCGAGCGCGATAGAATGCATTAACGTATCGAGTACCTAAAACCTAACGTATCCTATACTTTTCAGGGTACAGCTACTGAACAATTGTTTTGGGCACTCCAAAAGACATATTTGAAAGGAAAGAGAGGAGGGTAGTTCTATGCGATTATTCAGTAGCAACAATCAAGTCATTACCATTCCCAAATTATTGACGAACTGCGTATAAATAGGTAGTGGAGTCATTTTCGATTATCTTGTAGCAGACGCATGTTTGTCTGCTATTCTGGCATAATAGTCTCGTTTGCTTTTATAAAACGGTAAATAAAGTGGTGATGGTAGTGAACAAAAAAACGCGTAACAAAATCGCATAGAAATACCGAGGAATAGTTAATAAATATCACGGGGGTCTTACAGTCTTACACAAATCAACCTGGTACCACAATAAGCTCACAACGTTACTTTGTCATAGTTCCTATTCATATTCCTGAGGCCTATTAGGGTCCCAATGAGTTGACCGTACAAAGTGCTACGTTTTCGACACTGTGCACTGGGATAGGTTCTTGGAACGGAGTAAAACTAAAGCTAAACGATCGTTTGCTAATGTAGGGCTAACGACGTTTACCATTCAGTCCGCCCTTTGATTTGTATTGACGGTCAAAATGTCTTACGAATAGCTTTACATATACAGGTTTTAGAAATACGCACGGAATATACTTTTCGAGCACGGGAGTCAAGACGCGGTCGATTATAGTTATTGAATAAGGTTCTAAAGCGATAATTATGAGCTTTGGTGCAGCGGTTTATAATAACTACCTACTTAGATAAGATAGGTTTACAATGCACTAAAGTGTTCATAGAAGGATCGATTGCAAAAAAACATACATAGTTAAAGGTCTTTAATAAAAACAAAATTTACCGTCATAATTTTTGTGTTACGAAGTTAAACCCAGAAATTGTTTTGTTACATTTATGTATGAAAATAAGGATCATTATTCGAGCGTTTCAACCGCCTCATTTTCGTGGTGACATTTTTACAAGTTGGCTTTTGGCTTTATGGTGAATTTCGGTTAGTTAATAGATATCTCGTACATTTACATGATAACCAGACACGAAGTTAAAATAATCAGCCATTATCGCGAAAAGTGTGACCACGAAAATTACTCGGAACAAACGCTCAAATAATGACCCAAGAATAACACAATTACATACCTACGTACACTAGCCCCGCGGAGAATTAAGTAGGCACTACTTATAGGAGTTAATTAGCATGAAAGGAATTTAGCTATTGGCATTTCTCGTTTTTCAAGCTTCATTTTTCAACGTATTTGGTGGAAGGGTGATTTTAGCAGACAGTAAAACATTTCTCATTCTGTGGCGAAGCATTTATCATTCTTAGGCACTAATAAAGGAAGAAACGACCAACTTACATAAAATAAACGCTTTTTAGTTAGGTATGTATACAGCAGAATTAGGGTTTTCTCGAAAACGTATGCCACTAGTTTAGTTGGCGCCACTTAGCCGTAAGGTCCTAAGCAACACAATTATCTAGCACCAAAGAAAAACTAGCTATACCAGTAATTGGAGTTCGAGGCCAACGAAACTACGACAGATGCGTTATTGTCAAATCTGTCAAAGTCTCTTATGTCATTGTCAAATAAAGTTTTCAGGTATCCACAACCTTTTTGTTATTTAATTAATTTATGTGAAATAATTCCTAATAAAAACATTATATACCTCCGTAATGTTTGTACGCCATTTTGTTTAATATGGCTGTCACAACTAGGATTTTCTTAAAAACACGTAAAATGATAATTTAAATGGAGAACTATAGCAAATATGTCAGCCTCCGTAGCCTAGTTGGTAGTGACCCTGCCTACGAAGCTAGAGGTTCCGGGTTCGAATCCCGGCGAGGGCATTATTTGTGTATTTATTTATCACAAATATTTGTTCTTTGGTCATGGATGTCTATGTATATAAGTAGCTATATGTATCTGTCTATTATATATATCGTCGCCTAGTACCCACATCACAAGCCTTAATTGAGCTTACCGTGGGACTAGGTTGATTTGTGTAAGATGTCTCAAGATATTGATTTATTTATTATAGCACTGCCAAAGAAATTTGTAGGTCAAAGGAATTTTACGAATACGAAATGTGAACATAAAGCACGCTACAATATAATATTATTCTGCAATTTTCTAAACGTATGCAGAAATAGGGTTTTAATTTGTGTAGTTAAATTGCTGTACCAAATGTTATTAACACCTGAGGTGATACCAGCGCAATACCAACTTAATTACTAATAATTGCGGATAATTAAGTTGTTATTAAAATATCTCATATTTACGTGAAAATAAGTAAATAATATTGTTTCTTTAAATTAAAGAATTAAAATTACCAATAAATAAGATACCTCAACGTCTGTTTTTAGAAAATAAGGATTTACTATTGTAAGAACATTTCATTGTTGTGGCAATATTTTCGTAAATTCTTTGGCCTCGAACTCCAATTAGTGGTTTAGAAGGTATTTTAATTTTTTATATAATTTTATTAACTCATACAAAACATTTAAACATGAAATTATAGGCGCTCTGAGAATTTAGACAAGTTTCTGGACCTGACGCCACAGTGCTGCTGCCCTGTGAACGTCATTTCAGAAAACCCTCATTTCCGCTTGCTGTATAAGTCAGACTTTTTTACCGAATATCAATGATAAATACCTACGTATCACACGCTAATTGATAGCAAGACTCAGTTTATATATTTAAAATTACATTTTCTAAACGTTGATGAAGTTTATAAACAATTATTAAGTGATTAATTTCTAAACCCATTAGAAGTGAATGGTTAATTAATTGTTTTTTATTAATTATTTGACAGGTTCGACGACCTACTTACATTTTGTAGCTACTATCAATAAGATCATGTGACATTGAGCCGGTATACTGTGCATGTTGGTTATGATCTGTAGGCTTATAATTATTATAATGGTCCCGTGTTTATCGTTTGTCGTCATTGCCGTCACGTTCTAACAAGTATGAAACGCGAAAATGACGCATAGTGTGCTTAAAGTGCAAAAAAGGGACTTTCATGGGCTTATGATGATCCCGATTATGCCGCTGGCAATTAATCCAGTGTGTGTGACTGCGATAGGTACTTGTGCTAAATATTTAGCTCAATCGTCTCTCTAAGTTCTTAAAAAAACTACTATACGCCTATACTAAGTATACTATACTAAGTATGCCTTATAATATTCCTACATAAATTTGTTACGTTATGTTGACCTTTGATTGTTATGATCTCAACTAAACACTAAATTAGGATTTAATTGAAATAATTAATCGGATTGCTGAAAAAGTTAAAGTCTACACTGCATTAGTTAAAAGGTAGTTAGGTACCTACTAGGTAATTGCTACGTGCAACTGCTGTTTAGGTAGATGCTTACGAATTACATGCAAACAAACTTTAGCATTAGCAATTTTAAGCATTTTTATTTTTGACGTTTGCTTAACGACTTTTTAATCATAGAAAATGTGTCGTATGATATCCGGATTTACTAATAACACTCTTTAGGGATGGGAACCAACAATTTTAAGCTAGATATGCCATAATCGACATTGATGACAAGGTTTTTTGGCTGAGAATACAAAAATTACACCACTAACCTGTTTTTAAAAACTTACAAGATATGCAAAAAGCTGAAATGGATAATTCTATGGTTTTCCTGACAGTAATTATGTGATGTTGTTTTTTTTTTGCTCAATTGCTGAGATATGATGCTGCTCCCATGGTCGATATTCTGAACCAAAACCTATCTGTGCAGTTAAGTTTATGGTAACCTCATTGTTTACATTAACAACTCACCCGAACTTCTTCTCTTCCCTACTTAGTTACTACCCTACTTCCCTCCGGCAGTACTTCCCTCGCCAATTGTGCCAAGGATCTCTTCCGACGCCACCCGGCGTCATGCAGCCATGAGTGTAGCTGTTTTAAGTGGGTTTAGCTTCAAAGAAGGCAACGGTCGAGATGTGATGCTATTTCATGGTCGATGCTGTGAGCCTAGTACCTATGCTTATAGTAACCTCATTGTTCCACAGAGACTTACCTCTTCAGTAATTAAATGGTCTCCATGCAACTCGCCCAAGCTCGGCCTCTTGAGCGCCCTCTTCGAGTTCCTGTAGTTCTCCATCCTCGGCAGCGCTTCCCTCGTCAGTTGCGCCAAGGATCTCTTCCGTCGCCACCCGGCGTCATGCAGCCAGGTGTCTGGCTGGTTCGGCGCGACCACCGCCACGCTGCGCTCGGCTGTCTCCGCCGAGGACCGGAGCGGCCGAGAGATGATGCTGGCTCCCATGTGGATGCCATTTTTCTTCGTTTCCGACTCCACGGCCGATACTGTGAACCTAGGACTGAAATTAGTCAAATTAGTACGTATGCCTACCTAGTTTAAACGTCAGAGAATAAAATACGGGTTGTCAAGCGAGATGGATGATTTTGTGTGTGAGATTGATTATCTGAAACCCCGGAAAACGCTATTGAATCCAAAAAGTTATGATGACTCCAATAGTCATCAGTTTTTCTTGTTTACAATGCGATGCCGCTGCCGATAGAAAGTGGATGATCAAGGCATGAAGTTACGTAACATCTTGTCGCATTGTAATCTTTATCTTTATGGAAGTCGCAAACAATGTATACAAACCGTTTAAAGAAAAATCCATAATCTAGCAATAAATATTATATGGTTTTCATAGTTTTGGATAATCTAGTGGTAAGAGTTGGTTAATAATACGTAGATTTAGCAGTATTAAATGACGTAGAATGGAAATTAAACACACTTTGAAGTTGAAGACTGTTTTTCATTCTTCGCAACTTCTATAGAAATTAAGTACCTAGGTACTTAATTGACCACTTATTACCAAGGATCGGACAAACGCCCGTCATTTTGAAAACATAACCCTGTTCCGTACAGTAGAGACTTCCTTATCTTATGATGTTAACATATTTTATTTCAAATTATGTCTTTTTTAATAACACTAACACAAAGTATCTATTAAGGAGATTCCAACTCTTTCTTATTTGTACAAGTTGTACATAATATATGATGATTGTGACCAATAAACGATTTAAGTAAAATCAATTAATATACGAGAAATACATAATCCGTTAAAATCGTTTTATTTCATGAATTATTATCGTGCTAACCGAAGAAAATTACACACTAAATACATCGAGATTCAGTATCGAAAATTCTAAATCCTTTATTAGTCACAAATTCACAATCATGGTGTGTACAAGTAAATAGGAGTTGCGATATCCTAAATATATACTTTGTGATAGTGTTATTAAAAAAATATCTTATAAAATAAATAAGTTATCATCATAAGATAAGGAAGTCTCTACTGTACGGAACAGGGTTATGTTTACAAAATGACGAGCGTTTGTCCGATCCTTGCTTATTACTCACGTACGTTGGCTCATCGTAGCCCTTATGATAATGAGCAACTGGCCGTCTTTTACATACATTACATACATTAACTAATGTATACTAGCGATACGAAGGGGAAACGAACCACCAAAAAATTACCAAAAAACGTGCGCAAAAATATATCGCCACGATCCATCCTTCTTGCGCGAATCGCGTCAAGGCTTTAGTTTAGGTGTATGCTAACCGTTTTGAAAAGTACTCCTTAGTCAGTTCGGTACATACCCGTTTTCCTCCATATTGAATGATTCAATAGTGTAAACGCCGGTGGACTACCGGAAAGGCGTTTTGTACGAGAGGGCGCGCAGTTTGATGATATCTGTAGAAGCTCTGGTCAACCACATACTTTGCTGATCTATTAACCTGTAACAAAAATTTAAAAACTGATACTGAGTAAGTATAATAAACAGGACATTGCTGAAATATAGGCACTTAATTCACTGATGACATGCGATCTAAGATAGTAAGAATGTGGTTTCTGTAAACTCGAATTATATTATCCCTAGGGTAAACATTGTCCCCAAAAATATAATAATATATATCGGGAACCCTAATGACAGCCGAGCTAAGAGGGGTAGGATTTTAGTTATCTGCCTCCTAGCTACTCGTTCTTGTTACTAACAGTTGCAGTACTCAGAATCTTGTATCTACGCATCTACACAGTAGTAGAAAACGAATGGAGAGTTCTAAGCTTGTGTCCATGCATAGATGCATACCCCATAGAAATAACTTCCTTCGTAAGAATGTAAACCCTTCACATAACAAGACAAGAGTGAATCGTTCTATGTCTAACACGGGAATGAATTCATGAACACTGCAGTTGTGACCTTTTATACTGTCAGGTCACCAGCCACCTGTTCATAGGTTGGTATCATCTACCTGCAAACCTGCATGGACCAAGCAAAGACCACTCCAAGCAAAACATTGCTTATCGTTTTCTAGATTTAGTAACTCATATCTCCGACACGGCCATACTGACAAGACAAGCGTCCTCGCTTGTATCTGAAACAAACACGTACATCAGTAATCTGTGTCACCACTCGGTTACTCCTGACCAAATTATCTGTCTACGTAAAATCAACTCAACTCAAGGAAAATAATTTCATTCTTTGCAACTGAATTTAGAATCACTTAAAGTCAATTCATTACCACCAATTTAAATGCAAGACCAGACAAGTACCACCTGGCTTTCATAGCCACCTTTTACGTAAAACATATGACGGCAAACTTTCGGAAGCAGGTCTCTCATTCGTGGCCTATTGGTTATCACATAACCACACTACGCGCATCCCCAAGGGATCGCCGAGTCAACCCTATGACTCTACGGTCTCTACAAGACCCGACCTCCGCCAGAGCTTATCGCGCACCGCGTACCCACGGACTACTCAAAGGTAGACACCGACTTCTAACGGGCTACGGCTACGATCAAGCCTCTGGTACGGTCGACCAACCGAACTGAGAACCTCATCCTTCATACCACAACAATCTTCATCTACTTCAATTGGTACTTGCCTTTCTAGCATTTTAATTAACAACAAAATGTTATCTGTATTCAATCATCATGAACTTCAATTTGTTAGACAATTTTGATAGTGCCACCAGCTTAGTTTTAGTTACCAGTAAAATCAAAATTAAGGAACCCAAGTCACGTTTATGTCCATCGTAAACTCACATTGTGACATAGTCACTTCATCCCGTTTAACAACAATAACTTTTTTCTTTTTGTGGCATTACCAAAATGATAAGTCAAAATGATCTCAATTAATGAAAGATTCAAATGAGTCAACCTCTCGACTCAAACAAAAACGTAAATTACTCAACCAGGTTACACCATAACCACCAGATTTCATTTTTGTCCATCGGATTGTTAGGATCCAATAACCTATCAGAAGTTAGAACCATCTCAGCCGCGTAAGTGCTACTCCTCGCAAAGAGTATACTGCACATAAAAAGCAGTCCACGTGCACATTTTACATGCTTCGGAACTTCTGATGCGATTATTAGATCACGCTCAATCCCTCGGACTTGCTCTCGGTCCATTGAAAGCTCACATGAGTGATGATTTGAATTCATTAAATTTAAAAATGGTTTAGGTACTCGTTTAATCAACCCAGGGAATTAAAATCAACTTCATTAACATTCGAATAGACTAGTCAGTCTATGTACTTACTACTTTACTAGCCAGTAATAGACATAGTTCAACAATAGTCAAATGAAACACTTCAACAAACCAACAAATGGGTTACAGTACTCTAAAGTTGGTCTACCTCCATCCGGTAACCAAAACCACAGTTGCTTCCATCCAGCAACAACAAAATTGGTCTACCTCCATCCGGTAACCAAACCAAAAACACATCGACCGATTACACCATCAAAACAAACGCATGCCACCCACAATCGTGGCCGCACGGAGACGGAAAAATAGATCCGATTTTACACCTACGATTACGAATGATAAAATGGTGTATGCAGTCTGAGAAAAGGTAACCAAACTGAATGTAAAATGTTTCATTCTACGATTGCAAACTAAATGACCAATTCCAATAATTATAATCCACAACTTTAATTAAACTAAAGTAGTCAAATTGAAACTATGGACAGCCCGAATAATGAGAAATGACTATCACCACCATCATCATCATGACCACTAACATGATCATCACCATAACCACCATCATGATCATCACCACGATCACCACAATGATCACCATCATGACCACCACTATGACCATCATCATGACCACCATCATGACCACCATCATGACCATCATCATGACCACCATCATGACCATCATCATCACCCTTCAGAAATTATTATAACCGATCTCAATGCGTTTAATAAAACTTGTTTATTTTAAACTTGCGTAACTGTAACATTGATGTCTAATTTAGTTTCAATTTTGCATTTCTTCCTCAATTTTTTTTTTTCAACTCTATAGAATCGAAAGGGAATAAACCCTCGATGGCTACAACAACATTAGTTTCACCAATTAGCTCAGACCTCAAATAGCCCAACAAAAATGTGAACTGCTCAGCGGATTAACAACGTGTCCACACCACATGCTGCACCACGTGTTCACGGTAGGCAGTAGCGACACCTGCTACGCCACCGGGCATGACATCAACAACTTGCAGGCCGGCAGCTCGTTCTGACTCACCATGTTGAACTGTAATCATCAAATTGTACGATATCATTTTTATCACAAAAACAAAGTAAAGTCAAAGCAGACTGATTTCCTTTTTTTTTTCAAGTAGACTAGCAATAAGCAGTTTTGAACAGATGTTGAGATAATTGGAATGCTAGACCTAATCATAACACTAAGTACCCAAAGTTTGAGGTTAGACACTGACCTCATCTTATACTCGACATCAAAATAAGATTGTGCTTCACTTAACTATAATCAAATTAATCTCGCAAATAATAAAACGTATTAAGAACACAAAAACTTAACGTTACAAACAGAAATGTCAACCGTTAGTTCTTTAAACTACTGCTTCTAATTTTTCATTAAAACAATTGGAAAGAAACCTGTCCTTTAATTTCCGTTGCTCCAAAATAACCATAGAGTTGGCGACTTCAATTCTTAATTTCTTGGACATAGGTATCGCAAGAAATTGCGCTCGTTTCATCGTCACAGCATATTCATCATGGATGAAACTGTAGACTACTATGACAGTGAGCTTGTTGATCTTGAAGTTGAACATCTGTAACGGTAATTTCACACGCATAGAAAACTTTTAACACAAGGCATGGATTGAAAATGTTTATCACTATCACAAATTAATTTTTGGTAGACTCGAAAACAAAACAAAACAAAGGGCTACCTGCCCATATTTTGGTACTGCTAGTATTTCACAACTAAGTAAGTAATAAGTATGGGTCATGATATACTTTGAAATCACTAGAATTACTGTTTTTATTTTTTATTTTTCAATAGGGTAGGATACCTACCCACACGTTTTCTTACAACAGTAATCACAAAAAAAGAACAAAGCAGTTTTCTAAATCACGACTCAAATCAAACTTAACTGCAAACATAGTGAACAATCATTACCTTACCAACTGTTGTCGATTTTAAACCTTACCGTTTACATGACATGTGATACAATACCAGTACTCACTGTTACGTGAGCCTTGAGTCTTCATCCCACTTGCTGATATCGGGAACCCTAATGACAGCCGAGCTAAGAGGGGTAGGATTTTAGTTATCTGCCTCCTAGCTACTCGTTCTTGTTACTAACAGTTGCAGTACTCAGAATCTTGTATCTACGCATCTACACAGTAGTAGAAAACGAATGGAGAGTTCTAAGCTTGTGTCCATGCATAGATGCATACCCCATAGAAATAACTTCCTTCGTAAGAATGTAAACCCTTCACATAACAAGACAAGAGTGAATCGTTCTATGTCTAACACGGGAATGAATTCATGAACACTGCAGTTGTGACCTTTTATACTGTCAGGTCACCAGCCACCTGTTCATAGGTTGGTATCATCTACCTGCAAACCTGCATGGACCAAGCAAAGACCACTCCAAGCAAAACATTGCTTATCGTTTTCTAGATTTAGTAACTCATATCTCCGACATATATAATAATTTTAGCAAATGATTAACCAAGTTATAACAAAAAATCTGGTCAACATCGTTTACGTAAATCGTTGGATATCATTTGCATAGATAGCAATTAAGTAATTTAAGATGGTTATTTTCACCCGTGTCTATGTAACCCGTGTTTACAATTCTATTCTGGTTTTCCTTTCAAGTAGGTGTTCTAATAATTAAAGACCGAAGACCTGGCGACTTCCTCGCACAATACAGCTAGGAAATGCCGCCAGCATCCTTGGTACAATGCCACAAGGGCCGATCATAGATATACGTTAGACCGAATTAAAGATCGATAAAAAAAGTATACCTACGCGTAAATAAATAAATAATAAATAAATAAATATCTTGGGACATCTTACACAAATCGACCTAGTCCCACGGTAAGCTCAATTAAGGCTTGTGGTGTGGGTACCAGGCGACGATATATATAATAGATAGATACATATAGATACTTAGGTACATACACAACCACGACCAAGGAACAAACATTTGTGATAAATAAATATACAAAGAATGCCCTCGCCGGGATTCGAACCCGGAACCTCCAGCTTCGTAGGCAGGGTCACTACCAACTAGGCTACAGAGGCTGACAACGGTAAATAAATAGATTATAATGATATAGGTATTAAGATTAGCAACACAGGCGCGGATTCCAACTTCGTTGAGGGGGGACACTGCCCTATGACATGATACCTAGTACCTATTTTATACAGGGTGGAAAGGGACGACGTTCCTTCCCGCTACCGACCGAGTCTACCAACGATTACGATGAACTTTCAGTATGGGACCAACATCGAAAGCGTACATGGAAAATTGACTTTTCCATACTATTGAACTCTAACTAATCACTCATTTTGTATGAGGGGTAAATTTTTTTTTTTAATATTTCGATGTTGGTCCCGTACTGAAAGTTCGTCTTAATGGTTGGTAGACTCTGTATATAAAACTGGACCTAGGCATACAAAAGCCCAGTGTGAGGGGTGAGAGGGGGGTTGCAAGTGCCCCCATTGCCCCCCCCCCCCTAGATCCGCGTCTGTAACAACAACCCGTCGATATAGGTATAAGATAAACGTCCTCATGTTTGACATGCTAATACATAGTTATGTTGATATAGTTGATACCCTATTAACTGTCATCGCTATATGTATGTGATACCTGTATGGTTATGGTGTTGACTTTTAATATTAAAGACGTACAGAGACAGGGGTCAAGCACTATAAGAAAACTCCAGCGTGCAGCGTCGTAGTGTCCATTAAGTCGATAAGGTTTAAACGAACATTAAGTAAGTAAGTGGTTAAGCTATGATTACTCGGGGGTTTCCCACCCATGGTACACCCAATAAAGATAATTAAATCAACCTGCAAAATTAAATGCGAACAAATTAAACCATACTCATTCCGCTTAATGACGTCACCAAGGTTTTTATACGTTTTATTTCGTACTTTTCGTTATCGGTTTTTTTTGGATCCACCTTGTCGAGGTCATCATGGAACTATTTAGTAAAAATCCTATACATAAAAACAACATTTAAGTACCGCTCGTCTTGTAACGCAATGTCATGGTCAAGCTGTACACGTGTATATCACCGTTATGCAAAAACCCGAAAGGATTTGGCTTTTTTACCTTTCAGCTTGGTATAGCTTGTCCATATAATGTATGTAGTATAGTACAAGTAACAACTACGGTGAACTTGACTTTAGAAATGTTAACAGACGTTATAGTATACGTACATCACGTGACTTGGCATGACTATCTAGGAGGAAAATCGGTAGCTGGGCCAAGGAAAAAACCTACTTTCATTGAAACAGCCACTAAACATTTTTGTTCTGTGGAAACAGCCGTTGTCCTTGTGAGCATTTCAATATAGTACAAATATGAACATAGTAGTACTATGATGAACGGGACTATTTTTAATGTATGACAAAAACATAAATTATAGCTATTTTGTTATTCAAATTTGCCATGCTTGATGAGCAGGCCATATTTAGTTAACCAGCTGATTAAAAAATATGTTCGGTGATCAACTGATCAATACCTACTTAGCTAATAAACCTAACATATTATATGTAGGTATACGTATTTTCGGGAGTAGTATAGCCACACACAGTAATAAGAATAATGAATAATTAAGTACGTAGAATGCATTTTAATACGTAAGTCCAAGGTAAAAGGACCAAATGATTGATTTTCTGGAGGCGACTGTAGATACTTTCGAAAAAATTGTTGTCCAAATGTTTTGAATCACATTACGCATGTACTCGTAGAGTAGACATATTATTTTGATTTAATATGTCCATAGGTTTCTACTGCCACGGGCTTACAGACATACAGGATGTAACATAAATAGTGATAAGTTAAAAGGCACCTCCTCATTAAAAAAAACAGTATTTGTTTTGCAAAAAAATATTTTAGTGTTATATAGGATGGTCTTGTTTTGGGCGATCTGCCCCGTAGGTATAAACAAATATTGGTAGGTATTTGTATGAATAAATGTTTCCATTTTGAATTACACTTTTCTCTCTGAGCAGAATAATTCCAAGAATACTACATTTAACTCCACGTGCCCACATTAAATCCCACAGATTGGCGTAAATAATCGCATTCCACCTTTATAAATACGTCATTTTAAATGAATACCTGAAGGTGACATCCATTGTGCATGCAATTTTCCTAACGTGTACATAAAAATAATACATAATTGCCACCACAATAGACGAAACGCTGCAGAAAAGTGAAACATTTGTAATAAATCTACGACTTCCTGGGGCAATTTCTATAACAAAGCGGTGTTGAACACAATGGCCGTAAATATATAGTTTGTTTATGTATGTTTTTTTAATATTACCTCAAATCGTAACTAAGCGTAGGTTTGAGTACTATGAAGCGATATTGCAAAAACTTAATTTTAAGTTCATAATTCCACTAAAGTGTAATTTTATTTTTGAACAATATAACGCGAACACTAATCTGACATGTAGAAGAATTGATAGTTTACTCGTACCTAGGTATATACCGGGTGTCCCAAGATTATGGGACATGAAGGGAAAGTACCTTAAATATCGTAGATAGGATATTTCGCTGAAAGAAGACTTTATTTTATTTCGAAAATTAAACAATACGGCATTAAAGAAAATCCACAAAAATCTAGCTTTTTTTGGCACCGAAACTACTTTAATACGAAATTTTTTTTCCTTATTTTTTGATTTCATTCGAAAGAATGGATAAAAAATATCACTTTTTCTTAAGAAATATAGTATCTAAAACTATAAGAAGGATAACCAAAATTGTTTGATTTCCGGGTGAAGTAAGATTTTTTTTGAAAAACTTTGAAGGCAGTTTTATTTGCCTTTAAAAATAATTAATTTTAGGTTTAATTTAAGGTTGACTGGTAGAAAATGCTTCATAGCATTAAGTCCGCCTTTTGTACATTTTTTTTTTCCTTTTGTGCAATAAAGTTTTAAATAAATAAATAAATAAAGTCTTCTTTCAGCAAAATATCCTCACTAAAATATTTAAGGCGCTTTCCCTTCACGTCCCATTGTCATGGGACGCCCTATTTACCTACATACATACATATTCGCTGGAGTTCGCTGGATGCGGGTGGCGCATGACCTTTAAGGGAGGCCTATGTTCAGCAGTGGATGTCTTTCGGCTGATATGATGATGATGACATTATATAGCTAATTGATAAAATAGATTGCAACAAAAGATAAAAAGCTAAAAGTCCGCATTGTTTTTTTATCCCGTTTGCGCGTGGAAGCACGGAGGCTTGGCGGCGGTTCGCGCCGGTTACCGCCGGTCGAGCCTCCGGACACAGATTATACTCGTAAACTATACACTTCGTACAGTGACAGACGCGGAATTCTTAAGGAAAACATGTACCTAGTCCTAATTTAATTAAATGTCTATGACGCGGTCAAGATGTCCTTATGTTCATCAAGTTCATAAACTAATCAGTAGGTAACATAAGTAATCTACAGTTTTATAGTTGGATAAGTTGTATTACCCACTCAATAGTGGTTGGGCCATTGTTACTTTTTGAAAGTCTTTTGAGATTGATACCCGAGAAACTTTTTTATACCTACAAGTGAAGTAAATGCTTGATTTTTTTTTAGTACAGATGATGCTTTTTTAGGTGCAAGTGCGAGAAGTGGTTCATTTTACGTCAGGTCCAAAACTTCGGAGGGCCATCACCTGTACTAAAAAACGTCGTACGAGAAACGTGCAAAAGAAATTCGTAACTCGTGTCGATTTAAAAACACTGTCCCTCGTTTCGAATTTCATGTTTTTCGCACTTGTGTCGTAATGTACTATTTTGAGTAAAAAGGAATTCGAGGATTTTTTGGATCCACAATATCCACATACATAGGGTCCTACTGTAACTAGTTATTTACCTACTACAAGTAATTATAATTATAAAGTAAATACCTAACCTAAGTCGTACCTTTCTATGTATTATTTAGGTAGTGTACTTACCTGTCTATCCTTATTCTTGAGCTTTGCAAAAAGTTTTTGTTCTTATCGTTTTTTATAAGTTTTATAACTGAGTATGAGTATGACGGGGGACTTACCGCGACCGCTACTTTGCGTGGGAGTAAGACAGCTTTTTAAGGTTCCGTAGCCAAAATGGCAAAAACGGAACCCTCATAGTTTCGCCATGTCCGTTTGTCCGTCTGTCCCACAGACAACATTATGTTGTCTGTGGTCTGTCCGCAGCATAGCTAAGTGGCTGTTAATACTATAAATCTGCAATTTGGTACAGGTATAGGTACATATTAATCGTGCCAGTGGTATGATAAAACATGTAAAAAAAAAACCGAACCGGGTTACTCACGTATTTAAGTCCAAGTACAAGGGTGCTCGAATACCTACCTAGTACCTATTTAGTAACATTTGTTAGACAATATTCATCATTGGCAGCTTCTAAAAAGAATTTCTGAGACGTACCTACCCTCATACCAAAAACTTGTTAGTATTATTATGGCAACTAATTAGTATGTCAACGTCTCGAACCTTTAATGTCCGTATTCTCTGTTCAATGTTGGTTCACACCTTCCATTCCATCACTTGGACTTAAACAGTAGTCCTTTAGTTTGTTCAATTAGATCACCTCGGTTCTTTGAGACGTCATTATTTTGACCAACAATGAATACAGTTATACACCGTGTTTTTATTGATTTCAGTTAAATTAAAGAGACGCTTATTTAGGTCAAAAATAATCAATTTCTCTAAGAAACTAGTGTCTTAACTCTTACTGTTATTGAGTTATTAAAAAAATTAGTTTAATGACTGAACAAGTGTATTGCAACCATTACTACTACACCCTAATGCTACTTATTTGGACATGTGCCGTCAGTCACCTGAAATTAACATTTGTGTTATTCTTAAAGTTCTCTCACACTTATCATTTCATTTATTATGTATTGAAAACGAAAAAAAAATGTTTTTTTCGAGTTCGACTAAAAGCTGTAAGTATACCAGGTAGTTCCAATTAACGTACCAAACAGCCTGCTAAATTTAACGGAATTAAAAAAAAACACGGTGTATATTGTTATTTGCTTGTTTTTTTAATACCCTGTATCCAACTACTGGGCACATGACCTACCATGAGATGTCGCTACGTTGTTAACGCGCGTTTACTTTTTATCCCTCCCGCTCGTACTCGCGTATTGGAGCGAGCGAGCCGGAAAGAATAAGAATAAGACATGATTATTAGCACAAAACAATATTTGCTTGGTTAAAATGTTAAATTAACAATTTACATGTGTACATTGAATTGTGCTAAAAGGTCTTCACTCAGCATGATGTCCCGCAGTGAAACTCACTATACGTGACGCTGATTTTCAGTGAAACCCATAAATGGACTAAAGACACTATCATCTAGTATGTATAAAAAAGTAGTCCTTTAGTTTGTTCAATTAGATCACCTCGGTTCTTTGAGACGTCATTATCTTGACCAACAATGTATACACCGTGTTTTTATTAATTTCAGTTAAATTAAAGAGCAGCTTATTTAGGTCAAAAATAATCAATTTCTCTAAGAAACTAGTGTCCTAACTCTTACTGTTATTAAAAAAATAAGTTTAATGACTGAACAAGTGAATTGCAACCTTTACTACACCCTAATGCTGCTTATTTTGACATGTGCCGTCAGTCACCTGAAATTAACATTTGTGTTATTTTTAAAGTTCTCTCACACTTATCATTTCATTTATTATGTATGAAAACGAAAAAAAAAATATTTTTTCGAGTTCGACTAAAAGCTATATACCAGGCCCCTATACCACAAAACTTTACAAGCGTACAATTCTACAAAAATGTCAACTTTATGTTTTTTGTATGGGAATTTATACAATTTTGTAGAATTGTACGCTTGTAAAGTTTTGTGGTATAGGCCACTGGTAGCTCCAATTATTATTAACGTACCAAACAGCCTGCTAAATTTAACGGAATTAAAAAAAACACGGTGTATATTGTTACATATTTGCTTGTTTTTTTAATACGCTGTATCCAACTACTGGGCACATGACCTACCATGAGATGTCGCTACGTTATTAACGCGCGTTTACTTTTTATTCCTCCCGCTCGTGCTCGCGTATTGGAGCGAGCGAGCCGGAAAGAATAAGAATAAGAAAATTGATTATTAGCACAAAACAATATTTGCTTGGTTAAAATGTTAAGTTAACAATTTACATGTGTACATTGAATTG
The DNA here is from genome assembly GCA_025490895.1 of Thaumatotibia leucotreta. Lineage (NCBI taxonomy): Eukaryota > Metazoa > Arthropoda > Insecta > Lepidoptera > Tortricidae > Thaumatotibia > Thaumatotibia leucotreta. Next base: position 17,524 of record JALPQI010016262.1, read on the forward strand.
TGCTAAAAGGTCTTCACTCAGCATGATGTCCCGCAGTGAAACTCACTATACGTGACGTGACGCTGATTTTCAGTGAAACCCATAAATGGACTAAAGACACTATCATCTAGTATGTATAAAAAAAACGCAAAGTAATAGCTATAGGTATCAACGTTATTGTGCTAGAACCTAAAGGTGCATTCAGACCAAAAGAGCATTCGCTGTTCTATCCCCCGCTCTACGAAATCACGTTTTGTGTAACGATCGAATTTCTTAGAGTGGGGGGATATTGGGCGAATGTTCGTTTGGTCTGAATGCACCTTTACTGAGTCAAGACTGAATAACCCATTTTTGGACAACTAAACTAATGAAAATGTGATACGTAGATTTGTCTGCACCGTTTAGGCGTAATGGCTACATGTCTGTGAATGGAAAAGAAGTCTTATATCAAAACATTTGAACACCATCCAAAACGGTTAAGTACCGGTGCCAAATAAGGGCTTGTCCATTAATCACGTCATACAATTTTGGCTTGTTTTAGAACCCCATCACCTCCCATGGTGATATTTGGTGATATTTTCTGGAAAAGACAATATGACGTGTAATTTTATAAAAAAGTAAAGATATTTTAACTGGCTATAATGCTGTTCAGCAGATTCGAGAGCAACAAAATTTTACACGTGATTTGTCCGATGACCCCCCCTCCCCTATGGTGATAATTGGTGATTTTTTCTTGACGCCTCCTTCCCCCCATGCATTATGACGTGATTAAAGGACAAGCCCTAAGTTCGGCCTTCCACGCCAAATTAGGGTTTTTCAAATGTCCCCTGGCAATTGGCAGTCTGACCTTGACCAAAGATAAATGCTAATTATTGATTCTTCACGCAATTTCGTCCTCGGGATAGTAGCAAGTTCTGCCAGCTGTTCGTCGGAATGCGAAATCATCGGTGGCATTTTGTATTCAGTACAACTACCTTTAGTAGTACGTCGACCTTTAGGAAGTACGAGAGTATACTTAACTACCTCCTACGTATCTACTTAGATTATTAAATGTTAAATTGGTAGATGAACTAATTAAACGTTTTGAGATTAAATAACCGAAGTTTTGCTGTTTAAAAATATTTTACACAAAATTATCACTTTATTGAAAATGTCATATAGGCATTTACGGCTCCATTTCATTTCTATTTGGACTCCGCTTCTGCTTTCCGACGGGGACTTAAAAAAGTATTTAGGGGTTTTTAATCTGAAGACAAAAAAATTTCATTCAAGCATGTCTTACGATTTCCCTTTACAAGCTAGTACAGAAGGACCTTTGAAATATTTTAAATTAAATCTTAATTTAAAACATACGCTATCAATCTTATCATATTAGGCTCTAGACTCTAGGTACTTATGACGAATAAAGTGATATTATTATATCCACAAAAAGTGGGATATTTTGAGGTCGAAAACTTGAAAACGTGTTTTGGCGAATGGAGGTCAGGCTCAAAACCAATAATTTGCATATCATACGAATTCGACCGATGCTAAATTGTATATTTTAAATCTATCGTGTTACAGAGACACATTGGCAATAGAACATACCGTCCTATTAGTGAAATAGGTACCTGTTAAGTGCACAAATCAGGTTTTTGGTAGAAGCAATTTTATTATCATGAATATTCATTATCGAATAACACAATTCGTGCACACAGGCATTTACACTAATAGGACGATCACATCATCAGCCTATGATAGTCCACTGCTGGACGTAGGCCTCTCCTATTAACTATGCGTATAGACGCATTAGAAGGTAAATGCCCATAATCGCCACGCTGGGCAAGCGGATTGGCGATCGCAGTAATGTGTTCACTATGATGACGCTGCTGCCCGTCATCAATCTTTTATCAAATAATGGTCAGTGACACTTCAATCCCTTAGTCGACTCTTACGACACCCGCAGGAGGAGTTGGGGTGGTAACAAATGTATTCTTACTGCCGTCACCACACGGCGCAAGAATAATTAAACTCTTTTAAAATCTAATCACAATGCAAAACCAGGTTAGTACGTACTTATTAGGCCTATGTTCCGCAGTGGACGTCTTTCGGCTGATATGATGACGTAGACCTAGGTACTTATTTTGTAGTTTTGATTATTGAATGAACGACAACAACACTGCAGACAGTTTGAGGTCATTTAATACAACCTTCATACATCTAATCGATTTGACATTTCGTCAAAACTAATTGATTCGACCTGCATTACATATTAGCCATTTCTTATGGGGTGTATGCCAATGTTTCGGGTAAAAGCAATTGGCGACTATAAATAGGTAGGTAATTATGTTGCTTTGCTAGTGGTAACAATATAAATATAATTGGTGAACTTTTGGTATATGACATCTATCTAACATTTTTGTATTTAAACGACCTTGTCATTACATTTACCGCCAAGTTCAAAATGCGCGCAGACCACCAAACTAACCGTGCTTCCCTACAGTTTGTTTAGGGAAACATTGGCACGACGCCAACGTATACAAAACGAGCTCAAACACGGTGTCTAATGTATTTACAGCGTACTATAACTTAAGGCATAGAGCTCACAAAAGAGCGCGTTTAGTTATTTGAAAAGCACGATCCGGCGCTTTGGATCTTGAAACACAGTTTCCAACCGTGGTTTTAAAAGCTCTCTTTGATTCTTCGAAGCGCTTTTCTCTTTTCTTTTTACACGACTGCCAAAAGGAGAGTATATGTGTTCAGTCCCTATGTATGTTTCATATTTTCTTTAAACGCGCAGATCTTCGCGACCACTTAAGCGTTTTTAATAGTGTAAGGTATCATTAGAATCGTCGTGACGTTGCGGGTAACATAGGACATGTGACGTCACGTTAAAAACAATATGGCGGCCTACAAATTCAATATTATCTAACCAAAAAAAATAAATATGAAAGAAACCTATCGAGTTTGGTATCAAAATGAAGAGCTTCAAAACAACGATTACGAATGTGTATTTAACTTATATGTTTGTTACTTATTCTAGAAAAAACAGATTCATTAAAATACAATTAAAGCGCAAAGAATAATATGTCATCTAAATGCTATGATTTGGGTATCAAATTAAAGCATTTTGTATGCAGATTGTAAATATATATACAAGTTATATGTTTAAGTATATGTTCGAAGAGAAAACTCGAAATGTTCTACATCGCACTATTGAAGTTTTTCTTCGAAGCCTAAGACGTGACAGGACTGTCGCCGTTGACACTAGGGTTTGCAATATCCGCCTGGTTTTAATATCCGGATAATATGGATAGTAATAATTGTATTATCCGAATATCCGGATATTTTGGATAATTGCGGATAGTAAAATATAATAATATAATTCTTTTAATGGGTGTAATTCGTCAAAATAAGCGTTATAGTAAACTATATAACGATTCATCATCATCATCATCCACCTGTCTCAATCCACTGCTGGACATAGGCCTAATTTGCCAATGTATGCCACAGAGCGTGGTCAGTTGATTTATGCATCCAATCGCTGCCGGCCCTCCTACGCAAGACGGTGCCACCTGGCTAGAGGATGTCCAACGCTGCGTTTGCCTAGACACGTGCTCTACTCCAGAACACGCTTACTCCACAGCGATTATGGTTGTGCGACATATATAGCCAGTCCACTACCACTTCAACGTGCTAACTTTCAGAGCTATGTCGGTCATTTTGGTTCTCTGGCGGATCACTTCATTCTGAATTCTGCTTTTCAGAGAAACTCAGAGCATTCATTAAACTTAAGTATGGATTAAGTAACCCCAAAGTCAGTGTCCACGTCTCGGCTCCGTAGTCCGTACGTCATTACAGAGAGCACACACTGATAAAATACTATTGTCTTCAGGCTCTGTGATATATCTGACGAAAATACGTAGGTAATGCAACTTTCTATTCTAACGTTACGTAATTCAACGTTGCCTAACTCAACTGAATTCTCCTATTGGCTTCCTTTTCACTGTTGTATCTATCTAACTGCAATATTTTCCCGAGGTAGACATATTCCTTAACGACTTCAAGATATACGCCATCTGTAATTACTGGGCTCAGAATGGCGAGGCCATTAAACATGACTTTCATCTTGTCCGTGTTCATTCTGAGACCAATTCGTTGGGAGGCTGCATTTAGGCTGTGCAGCATTTCTTGAACTTATTGCAGCGATGCTGCTATGACTACGATATCAAATCATCGGCAAATCTTAAGTGTGATGTGAGAATAGTGAGATGTATTCGCCGTTTATATTTATGTCACGCCGTTCCAGTTTAGAGTCTTGAACAACATGTCTTCCAATGCATTAGTAAACAGTTTCGGGGATATAACATCCCCCCCGTCTTACTCCTTGATGCAATGGGATCGGTTTTGTTTGACTGTTCTTTGCTTGAACGAACATAGTCGGGGCGTCATACAGGCTTCTAAGCACCCCGATGTATCGAAAATCCACTTGGCACCGATGTAGGGAGACCAGAACAGATCAGGTCTCAACGGAGTCAAACGTCTTCTCATAGTCCACGAAAGCGTGACACATAGGCTGATTATACTCCTGAGGCTTCTGTACAATCTGCCTTACAGGGTCTATGGTGCCAAATCCTCCCCCAAATCCGGCTCACTCCGGTGGTTGCAAGTCTTCCATCCGTCGCGCCAGCCTATTTGTGACGACTCTCGAAAACAGCTTGTATACGGAGTTAAATATGTACTGCAGCTGCCTGAGTACAGGAGTTCCCCCTGCCCTTAAGAGCTCAGTTGTAACTCTGTCCTCACCTGGGGTTTTTACATATTTAGGTTGTTTAAGGGCCAACCCAATTTCGTCAACGCTGACATCGGGAAGTTCATCGGTATAATGTCGGACTAAAGTAGCTCGGGATCAAAGGGAATGGGTTCAGGCACCTGAGATCCAAAGACGTATGTCTTAGAAGCCTTCTTGAACTTGCCATAGAAGTCTTACATCTCTGATATGATCTCTGGATAAGAGGAAACAACATGACCATTGGCGGCAGTCAGCTTTGACATGTGGCTCCGCCCAAGACGCTTCACGAAAACTTTTGAAC
>JALPQI010016263.1:0-31223 GCA_025490895.1 Thaumatotibia leucotreta
CTCGAATTCGTATTCCTTTCGCCGTCACACAATGTTTTTTATCATACTTGTGAGGAAATAATTAACCCATAAGGCATACAACATTTATTTATTAAAATTAAAAGTATTGTACAGTTTCTGTTGTTACTACAGATTGATTACCATACTTTTTCTGGTAATTTAAACGATTGAGATAAATTCGTATTGTAGTACCTATTACAAACTTGTTTCATTCCATCTTAAACATTGGGCATTTGTTCTTCAATTTTACTACGTTAGAATAGTACATTACTACCGAGGCCGGGAAGTGACTGGTTGCCGGCCGAATATATGTAGACGGCCGAGCGAAGCGAGGCCGGATAGTATTCGGACGGCAACCCGTCACTTCATGGCCGAGGTATGTATAATGCTTTTCTCAAACATGCAATGAAATGAAACAAAATAAATAAATAAATAAATATCTTGGGGACATTTTACACAGATCAACCTAGTCCCACGGTAAGCTCAATTAAGGCTTGTGATGCGGGTACCAGGCGACTATATATATAATAGATACATACGTATAGATACTTAGATACATACACAGCCACGACCAAGGAACAAACATTTGTGATAAATAAATACACAAAGAATGCCCTCGCCGGGATTCGAACCCGGAACCTCCAGCTTCGTAGGCAGGGTCACTACCAACTAGGCTACAGAGGCTGCCAAAAAAATGTATCTTCTTTCTAAGAAATTATAAGTCAACTACATAACTAAGTCTTTGAAACACAACAAAAGTCAAATACGACACCGACACCTCATTTTTTTTTAAGATTGACCTGTTTAAAAGTTGCAAATTTTTTATTTAAAAAAGCGGTATTAGACGACGCGGTCGGTTGGGTCCAATTAATCGCATGCAGTGATCGGGGCCGACGGATCGCGCCGTATAATACTGCTTTTTAAATATTATTTTGAGTAGTTATTATACATTTATTTTAAATTATATAATTTAAATACCTAATTATAACTGCAAAAATTTGACAATATTTTTTTTTATACTAATATTACTTACAGATAATTATTGGCTAAAAGCGAAGATGCCAGGTCACAACCCTATGTCAAATGAAAATTAAAAAAGAGGGCCGGCAACGAGCTACTTCCCGGCCACTTTTTTGGCACTTAACTACAACATTTCATTGCATGTTTGAGAAAAAGTTTTTTAATAAACAAAGAACCTTGCACGAAATGTTCGGAAAAAGCCGTTCGGTCGATTAAGCTGAAATTTTGCGAAAATGTAGCCTATAAACTCTGACCATGTGTACAAAGTTTGAACATTAACTAATAACTAGATTTTAAAATATAACGATTTTAATTTCAACAAAAAATTAAGTAACTAAGTATGACGCACACATGCACTTATTACGTTTTCCTAAGGTTGATTATATTACGATATTAAACTGTTATATTTATAATTAACTGATGTACTACTTTTTCTAAGGCTATCTGAATACTGTTAACGAAGTTGCATAACTATATAATGGTAAATGTACGGAAACGGTTATGTACGACAACGGTAATCATGAGGCTTCATTATTATTTTCACTTATATATTATGAAAATAGCTAGACTAGAGCAAAGTCGAACATTCACAGCCAAGGTGACACTACAGTCTATGTTTTATCCCTGATAATAGCAAAATAGTATGTGATCGTCTTCCGATCCCGATCTGATATCTTCCGGATCTGCGATACCATCATTATTTGATCACATAGTTTTTTCTACCCTACCCTCATTCAAACCGTGTTAAAAGTGCAAGTGGTGTAAATGTTTTTTTCTCAAACATGCAATGAAATGTTGTAGTTGCGTGCCTAAAAAGTGGCCGGGAAATACCTCGTTGCCGGCCTAGGCCGGCAAGTACCTCTTTTTTAGGGTTCCGTAGCCAAAATGGCAAAAACGGAACCCTTATAGATTCGTCATGTCCGTCTGTCCGTCTGTCCGTCTGTCCGTCTGTCACAGCCAATTTACTCGGAAACTATAAATGCTACAGTAACGAAATTTGGTAAGGATATGTGTTGTATAAACTGCTACAGGAATGTGATACTAAATTGTAAAAAAAACCATTGGGGTGGGGGCCCTCCATACATGTAACTGAGGGATATAATTTTTTTTTAGTTGTACATAAGCGTGTGGGATATTAATAGAAAGGTCTTTGAAAATGATATGAAGGTTTATACATCACATTTTTATTTAAGCAAATCGTTTTCGAGATATCAGGTCTCAAAGTTTGAAAAATGTGCCCCCCCCCCTCTATTTTTTAAACTACGCGATATAAAATTCTGAAAAAAATATATGTTATGCACATTAATAAACTCTATCAACGATTTTTGGTTTGATAAAATTATCTCTTATAGTTTTTGAGGTAGGTTGATTTAACTGTATTTTTTAATAATAAATTGATAATGGTACGGAACCCTTTGCGCGCGAGTCCGACTCGCACTTGGCCGGTTTTTTTTTTCTTTTTTGTCTGCTATTTTTCTTATCTAGGAAAGTTATAGGTATTATTTTAAATTTAAGTTACTTTTGTTTAGGGATATTTTTATTCTCTCTTTTTAATCATGCTGAACACACTTGTTTTGGGTAACATTTTATCTGAATACCTGTCTGATCTTTGTTATTATTGTTTGTACATGTATTGAATGTTGTCTGTTTGGTGTGTCTAATAAATAAAATAAAATAAATGACCTTTGACCTTACACTTAGTGCACGTAAAGTTTATGAAACGACACTGATCTCTAGAGTGACTTTTATAACCGCACACTTCACAACGAGAATCGAGCACCACCGCTGCCGCCGGTCGTACTGCTGCCGCCGTCACTCCGCCAGCGCCACCACTCCGCGCCATGGCGTACACCGCCGCCGCCGCGGCCGCCGCGAGGCCGGCGCCGGCCCCGGCGGTGCGCAACGCCTGGCGCGCACAGCGCACGCTTTGCGCCAGCTCCAAAGCCCGGTTAAACGTCAAACTCTCGATGTTTTGTGCGAACAGCTTCTCTTTCTCCTTTACATCTTCCAAACCGAGTACGAAACGATCTCGTAGCATAATGTCGAGTTCCGTTTTAAAACCACAATGCTCCGCTAAACTTCGCACCCTTGTCGCCCACTCCGCTAAGTCTTCACCTGCCCGCTGCTCCGCCTTATAAAAATTATAACGCTCCGCAAACGAACTTTTCTTAGACTCAAAATGAGCGTCGAAATGCTTTACAAGGGTTTTATATTCGACATTGTCAAGCTCCGTGGGAAATAACAAACTCCTCGCGACACGATACGTGTCCTCCGCCAACGCCGTCAACAAGATTGCCCGTCGTTTGGCACCTGATTTGTCCGAATCTTCGGTTATATCGTTTGCAGTGCAAAACTGGCCCAAACGACTTTTAAAAATGGCCCATTCTTGCGATCTATGGTCAAATGTGAGACTGCCACCAAACATGTTCCCGTGACTCGCCATTTTTGCTTTTTATCGCCTGATTCTTTTTACCTATAACCACTTTACACTAAACACACGCATGAAGTACTAAATCGTCGCCAATTTGTGGTATTTAGGCCCGGGACGATATTAAAACAACGGATCTCACGTTAACAGTTTAATCTTTAATTACAGACTACCCGAAGGTAGGTGATAGAAAACTCAACTACCGACAACATACACCATAGAGTGATAGCATGCCAAAGACCAAACATACAAGCATGGAACTAGACAGTTACATGGATAAGTTAACAAGTATGGGTAGTGATAAAATGCTGCCCAAATTTGTTTTCCAAACGAATTTTAAAACTAAAATTCATAATAGAGCCGAATGGGCGGGGGGTCTACAGCCACCAATTTCTGATGGGAACGACCTCATTTGGTACACTGACGGATCCAAGACTGGATCCGGTACGGGCGCAGGCATTTATGCAAACGACTACCGTGGTAGTGTAAGTATGGGCAACTATGCGACTGTATTCCAAGCGGAAACCTACGCGATTATTGCCTGTGCACAGGAGATTATAGATAGACAGACCCAAGGTATGAATATCTATATATTAAGCGACAGTCAAGCAGCACTGAAAGCCCTTACGGCGCCTAAAGTAGACTCTAGACTAGTATTCAACGGCATCCAAGCTCTGAACAAACTTGGAAGGCGAAACAAAGTGCAACTGGTATGGATCCCAGGGCACGAGGGCTTCCTTGGCAATGAAAATGCAGATGAGCTTGCAAGAGGGGGTTCTACAAACAACTTTTGTAGGACCAGAACCATTTGTAGGACTCTCACAAGGAACCATTAAAACAGCCATGAAAGAGCGAGTTAGATGGAAGCACCAGGAAGAGTGGAACAATCTAACGGGGCTCAGGCATTCAAAGCACTTTATGCACGAAGTAGACTCTGGCTGGAGCAAAAAGCTTTGGAAATATTGCAAAAGACAACTCAAGCTCATAACGGGGGTGTTTACGGGACACTTTGGGGTCAAAACTCTCTTGGCCAAAATGGGTCTTTCTGACAGCATAGACTGTAGAATGTGTGGCGAGGAAGAAGAGACAATGAAACACTTGATGTGCGAATGTCATGCCCTCGCCAGACAAAGGATGAAAGACTTCGGAAGTAGTTATCTAGAACCGAAGGAAGTCAAAACGTTACCGCTAGGGTCCATCCTCAAACATATTGAGTTGATAGAACAATCCCTGGGGTAGGCGAAATAGGGGGCAATTACACAAAAGATCCCAATGGGTCGAAGTGTATCCGTAAGGGCCCCGCAAATAAGATAAGTCTAAATCGGGCCCTTATGTGACAAATTCAAACATATACCTAATTTATTTTATCCTGTCCATTTACTTATTAGAACTACCCAAATAGTTAATAACCTGTATATTAAGACTATTTGGGTGAATGGTCCAAAATGTGATGTCCAAACATTTTATTTTATTTGTCACGTTATGGGCAATCAGATATCCTACATATATGTTAGTTAAGTATTGTATGCTCCTTCTAAGGGATTTGTGCTCTAGTGAATCTGGATTTTTTATTTATCTTATCAGACCTGGTTAGCATAACAAGTTTTAACACTATAAATAAATAAATAAACTTGGGACATCTTACACAAATCGACCTAGTCCCACGGTAAGCTCAATTAAGGCTTGTGAGTGTATATTTTTAGGGTTCCGTACCGAACCGTATCCAAAGCGTAAAATTGAGATACTATAAGGACTACGCGGTCCGTAGGCTGTATCTCATCAACCATAAAGAGTTAAAATTGAAAATTGAAAAACAACAAATACCAAAATCAGAATAAAATATATGTCAGAGGGACAGCCGAGAACGGGGGTGGCGAATATTTAATTCCTAACTCATCGTACCTACTTACAAAGGTGTATACTATGCATGGACGCACATAATTAAACACAAGGTAAATTACAATCTTTTATTATACTGGTTCACAAATGATAAACCTGTCTGTCGTGAGAAGAACCAGCAAGAAACTCAGACGAGACGGTCTTACATTTTCCAAACTTTAAATAATCACAACAAGTACACACTTAAAACAAGACTATTTACAACACTTTAAACTATACTGATAGAAAACGACTGGAGAGTTATAAGCTTGCGTCCATGCATCATTTAATCAACCCTGGAATGCTTTATTCCAACTCTAAATCAAGAATGAATCCCTGAACACTGCACTAGTGACCTTTTATACCGTCCGCTCACCAACTACCGCTTCATAGGCGGGTAGATCCCAACATGACGTTTAATGTCTACCTGCATGGACCAAGCAAAGAACATCTCAAGCAAAATATTGCTTATCGTTTTCTAGATTTTATCACTCTTAACAAATTAAATGTAAACATTGCAAATAAGACTATTCTTATTGTAAATAAGACTATTCAGACGTTCGATGACTCGACATGTCGTACACGTCTGCGCCAACTGAAGCATATCTCCGACATATATATTTAAATGGGGCTCCCATACAACAAACGTGTTTTTTCCGTTTTTAGAGATAATGGCAAGGAACCCTTCGTGCACGAGTCCGATTCACACTTGGCTGATTTTTGTGGTCATGTTGGTATGGAGGAATGACGATAGAAATGTGGTTAAAAGGTTTCATGATTCCACTAGTGTGTAAGAACAGTTAGTATACATATATTAAACACATAATATATACAGGATGGAAAAATCTATGGGCCCTGGAGGGAAACTACCTGAATTCCTTTAGTTAGCTAATTTCACTAAAAGGAAACATTCGTTTATTTTTGAAAAGAAATAAAAGTGTATTCAATATTTTTTTTTAAATTTTGTTAGAACCAACTAAAAAAAAACTTTCGGTTTTTTATTATACGATTCGGTAGAATTATTGTTCAGGACAAAAAAAAAAAAACTAGCCGTGTGGTGACGGCAGTAAGAATACATTTGTCACCACCCCAACTCCTCCTGCGGGTGTCGTAAGAGTCGACTAAGGGATTGAAGTGTCACTTACCATTATTTAATAAAAGATTGTTGATGGGCAGCAGCGTCATCATAGTGGACACATTACTGCGATCGCCAATCCGCTTGCCCAGCGTGGCGATTATGGGCATGTACCTCCTAATGCGTCTATACGCATAGTTAATAGGAGAGGTCTACGTCCAGCAGTGGACTATCATGGGCTGATGATGATGACAAAAAAAAACTAAGAATCATTCGGTTTTATGTTTAATTTTATGGGTATCTCGTACATAAGATGCTAACATTCATCTGTTGTACGAGATACCCATAAAATTTAATTTTTATTACCAGTTTTTATTAACAATACCTAGTACAAAACTATCTGTTTAGTAAAATAAACCATCGCCATTTCATTATACGAATAGTAATAAGGTTATTTATTTTATTTTTAGTTGGTTCAGTTCCCGGGCGAGACTAGCAAAATTAAAAAAAAGCTAGTTCCCCTGCAGGGGCTATAATTTTTTTCCATCCTGTATAATAGAAAACACTATGATATACAAATAAATGATATTTAATGTTTCTTGTCTATTAAGTTGATGCCCGCAAATTCTATAATTGATACATTAATACCAAAGGCAAAGTTAATAATTAAATACATAATAAATAAAACAGTTTAACCAAAATATTGCATTGCAGAAAAAACAACCGAATACCCTTTCTTTTAAACATTTAGAGTTTAAGATAAAACGTATAAAAAATATACGAATCATCAAAACTCATTCAATATACAGGGTTTCCCCGTTAGAAGTGATCAGCTTTCTGGGACACACTGTATACGCCTCGAAATTAGTACATTTATTTGCATACGGTTTTTATCATTTGTTTTCGTAATTTTTTGTGAAAGATCATCATAAGTGTACCATTTAAAGCCACTCTTGCAATGCGCTTTATAATGACCCACACCTCCTAGCACTCCTGGGACATATTCTATGGCAGACACGACGCAGTAGCTTTTATTTTCAATCAGATGGATAGTATTTGGTAGATCATTGATATTTTCTCAAACATGCAATGAAATGTTGTAGTTACGTGCCTAAAAAGTGGCCGGGAAGTACCTCGTTGCCGGCCTAGGCCGGCAAGTGCCTCTTTTTAAATTTTCATTTGACATAGGGTTGTGACCTGGCATCTTGGCTTTTAGCCAATAATTATCTGTAAGTAATATTAGTATAAAAAAATGATTGGCAAATTTTCGCAATTATAATTAGGTATTTAAATTTACTTTTTAATTAGGTAATTTATTTTAAATTATATAAATTTAAAATAAATGTACAATAACTACTCAAAATAATATTTAAAAAAGAGTATTATACGGCGTTTTTAGAGATAATGGCAAGGAACCCTTCGTGCACGAGTCCGATTCACACTTGGCTGATTTTAATTTTCATTTGACATAGGGTTGTGACCTAGCATCTTGGCTTTTAGCCAATAATTATCTGTAAGTAATATTAGTATAATAAAAATTATTGGCAATTTTTTGCAGTTATAATTAGGTATTTAAATTATATCATTTAAAATAAATGTACAATAACTACTCAAAATAATATTTAAAAAGCAGTATTATACGGCGCGATCCGTCGGCCCCGATCACTGCATGCGATTAATTGGACCCAACCGACCGCGTCGTCTAAACCGCTTTTTTAAATTAAAAATATGCAACTTTCAAACAGGTCAATCTTAAAAAAAAATGAGGTGTCGGTGTCGTATTTGACTTTTGTTGTGTTTCAAAGACTTAGTTATGTAGTTGACTTATAATTTCTTAGAAAGAAGATACATTTTTTTGTTTCATTTCATTGCATGTTTGAGAAAAGTATTATACATACCTCGGCCATGAAGTGACGGGTTGCCGTCCGAATACTATCCGGCCTCGCTTCGCTCGGCCGTCTACATATATTCGGCCGGCAACCAGTCACTTCCCGGCCTCGGTAGTAATGTACTAAAACAGCACGGCAATAATAAGCAAAAGGAGTGGAAAGAAGTCAACATGTATTATTTTTGGAAACGATACACTTCGTCCTGTCCAACTATACCATTAATTGGAGTTCGAGGCCAAAGAAACTACGACAGATGCGGTTCAGTCAAATCTGTCATAGTCTCTTATGTCATTGTCGAATAAAGTTTTCAGGTTTCAACAACCTTTTTGTCATATAATTTATATATTCAAAATAATTCCTAATGTCCTACCTAATAACTACTACAGTCGAGTGCATTAATATGTACCTATACACATTTTTAAGAGATCGCTATGGATAGTTGTATACATATTTTTTTAATAATAGTATAAATAAGTTAGTACACAGATCAGTATAAGGCCTGTACCGAAAAGTTTTTTTACAAAGTTTGCTACTGGTAAATGTTTTTTTTTCTGTTTATAGTTTTCAGCTTATGTCGTTTTAACATATCAATTGACATTGTTAATTTAGGCTGGGTATTGTTTTTATTCAAAATTCAAGACGATAAATTAACTCGGAGAGTAAATGTTTTGCGAACGTATATGGAAAATCCCGGTTCATCTTTTGCGGCGGTCGGAAAAATGGTAAATGTAAGTCGTGCAACGTTGCGAAATATAGTTAATCGTTACTTCAATGAATACAGAATTCAAGACAAAGCTCGAAATGGACGCCCCACAGGTCCGTCAAATAAAATTTTAGAAAATAAAATAATGACTGCTTATGAGAAAAATTGTAGTTTATCGGTGCGGGACAAGGCAAAAAACTAGTACTTCTATGGTCCAGAGAGCGAAAGTACGTCAAAATTTATGTGCGGTGGGTTACTGGAGTTATTTCGCTGGGGTCCGAAGCGGGTGACGAAGTCTATGTGGGCGTCCCGTCCGAGAGCTTCATGCCAGCCACATTCGATAGAGTTAGAAATAGGTGATGGACGTTTTTTAAAGTTTGACAGCGAGTTAAGTTCTCGCTAAGGAGATGAGATACATAAATAATAAATAAATATCTTGGGACATCTTACATTCTTAGAATGTTGTTCGAGTTTATTGAGATAATGAAATACCCAAACTGTATTATTATTTTTTTTTTTTATACCACGTAGGTGGCAAACAAGCATACGGCCCGCCTGATGGAAAGCAGTCACCGTAGCCTATGGGCGCTTGCAACCCCAGGGGTGTCACATGCGCGTTGCCGACCCAATAAGAACTTGTACACTCCTCTTTTGAAGAACCCCATACTGTAGTCCAACGGGAAAACCTCGGCAGGGAGCTCATTCCACAGACGGACCGAATATAGGATAGAACGAAGCTTATCTCTACCACCAGCTTGGTAACCAGTAGTTCATCTGATAAAGTAACAGGGTTTAACGGTATTGAGCTTTTTAGTACTGGCAATTGTTTTAAATTATTTTAAATTTCCATATGAAAACAGTATGTTTCGATTTAATGCATGTGCTACTAATGTTTTTTGAAAAGATGTGTCACGCCTTTTCTTGCCAGTCCCAAAATTGGGATACCTTCCTTACAATAATACATTTATACAAAGGAAGGGAATTATTTTCAGATGTGTAGGGGTAGGACCGGCGTAGATTATTTATTTTGTTTCTTATCTTCATTTTTAACATACTTGTAATGAATAACCAGCTTAATTTACAAATTTAGTATGTACAGTCTAGGGCATTAATATATATATATATACACTTCTCCATACTGATTCCTTACAAATGTGTCTATATATTAATGCACTCGACTGTACCAGCCTTAAAATTATTGTCCGTGGTTTAATATATTTTCTTTGTGGGTAGTTTTGTGTTTACTTAATTTCTAATATAAAATTTTGATTAAAGGCCATAGTCGGATTTTCATAGTAAGTCAGCCTTTAAATCAACCAGACTCTAGTATTTTTTTGTGAGTACCTCTTATGGTGAAGAATATTTCTGCTGAGTATCAACGTCCTATCGGTGACAGTTTTTGACTTATGATTTTTTTTAGTTTTTTCTTTAATGTGTTGTATCTCAGGATGTATAAAAGCGAATTGCTTCAAATTTTGAAATAATGTTCTTTATTTAGATATGCATCGAATTTAAAAAAATGAATATCGATTGTCGTATAAAAAAAAGAAAAAAAAAGACCAAACAATTTTTCATATTTTTTTTTGTGTACCTATGAAGTAGTGACACCTCTATTTTCTTTTTCTAATTATAGACCATACATTGGCCTACTAGTTGCCTAAGTATCAAAATTTTCCAAGCGGTACTTCTTACCAAAAATCGGCAATATGTGTGGTCAAGTTCTGCATTCAATCGGTGTTTTTCAATGTAGTATACAAACTCTTCATTTATATTTGAGTTTTCTTATCAGGTTATCTTATTTAAGAGTAAATGCTAATGACAACTTAATGTCATCATGATGCAAGCTGTTTATTTCATTATTAATCGGCCGTTTATTATTTTAACTAGCGTAATTCGATATTATTTATGAGATATTCATTAATTAAAAATAATATATTTCTTGAATATATATATATATATATATATATATATATATATATATATATCAAATAAAATTAATGTAAACAGTGTAAACACCAATTATTTATTTAAAATTAACAAACATAACGTTAGCACACCTCTGGCAAAAAAAAACTGTATAAGGGCTGTTCATCTGACGGCAAAAACTGTACCCTCGAAGTGGATAACGCCATATCAAATTGATGGCTATTGCCGCATATTGTGCAATTTTCTACTAAACGTAGACCATCTTCATCGTCAATAATATAAGAGCAGAGATGGGCAAAATGTAATCGACTAACAATTAACAATTAAAATTAACAGAATTAATTGCAACTAACGATTGAAAACCACGATTGATCAATTTTAGTTGTATAGAGTTCGACTAAATTAGTTGCAACTAAATGTAATTGCAACTAATTTAGTTGCAACTAAATTAGTTGCCGATTGATTTCGAACAACTAAATTTTGTAATCGACTAATTAGTTAGACTGAATTCTCGCGACTAATGTAAGATGAATGTAGGATATGAATTGAACAGAAAACCTATGACTATGTTGACATTAGGTTAGGATTAACGGAAGGGCACTTTTCGAAATGTCGTATCTCACAGTCTGCATAACTTACGGTGATGCAAATCCTTTCAAATTTAATAGTCGTTCAGTGTTTTATAGCAATTAGTATTAAAAAGATATAGTTTTTTTAGTTAAACGCAAAAACTAAAAAAAGTACTATTTTTTTTAAGTTTTTACGCCTCGTGCTTCACATTCTTTTTTTTTCTTGTAATATCAGGCCTGTCCAACTCGCACGTTCGGTTCGAACTATCGGTGCCATCCCGAGGAGAGGAATACATCAGTAGGGCCTCACGGCAAGCGGTGTCGCACGTCGCGCACTCGTGAATGTTGTTTGTCGAATATGTACGTACTAATTCGACCGCTGTCAGAGAATTGACTAATTATTAAATGAACAATAAAAAAAAAACAATAAAAAAAGGTTGTAATTAAATATTAAGACTATATATTTTTTTAAAAGGAAGCATCCTTAGTACCTTATTTTTCAGAAAAAGTAAGAGTTACGCGATAGAAAGAGAGCGCACTTCTTCGTGACATTTACCGTTGCGCGGTGGGAATTTGAACTTAATAGCAAGAGTCATTTTTTCTTTAATAGAGTATTTATTGTTTGTTTGAGTTTACAAAATAGAGTATTTTTTGAAGTCTTGAATCTCTAAAACTATAAGTCCTACGGTAATGCATATTAGCTCAACTTGTTCTCTTTCTTTCTTATCTTTAAACGCTTTTTAACATATAATGTCAAAAAAGTAAAATTATTTTTTAAACTGACCAGCACAACACAAGAAACACAGCCAGCACAACTTTTTTTGCTTGCAAAATGTGGTTTTATACTGTCCTATAGTGTCTAAACAACATATACCAAAAATACTACTTTTTGCGAGTTTAGGGTAAAATTATGTAAAGTTGGACCGTATTATACGTAGTATTATATAGATTTAATCGTGAAATTTAGTCGATTTAAACTAAAACTAATTTAGTTGTTAGTCGAAGATTCTCACAACTAATTTAGTTGCAACTAAATTAATCGCGATTAAAAAATGACGATTGATATTTTTAATCGATTGATTAGTTAACTAAATTATTAATCGATTAATGCCCAACTCTGTATAAGAGTACGTCAGGAAGTGCGTCAAAAAATATTTTTATTATAACATCCTTTGGAAGTTGTGCAGACATCAGTGGTATGTTGTTGGCAATTTTTAAGAGCTGAAACAAACATAAAAATATACATTATAGCATCGGTTGGAGTACGAAATGCAAAAAAAAACTTTCAGTTTTACCTTATCTGATAGAGAATCTCCGTCTTCGTTTAAACATAAATCATAAAAATTTTGCAATTCTTGGACAATAACTTTAGTTGCCAAATGATATAATGTTTTTACTGTATGTGGATGACGCCACACTTGATCAAATCGCCACATTTTCTTTTTTACAAATATTCAAAGAGATATGCAAATCACAGCTTAGCTTGTGCTCGGGAATTTCTTTCAAAGGACTTAAACAAAGGACATTTGACATTTCACTTATTCTTATTTTCTTTGACATTGTAAATTACTTTTTAATAAGAGGCTGTATAGGTGCCGTGGGAGATACAAATGAGATATAATTTAAAGCTACTTTTTTTAGATAAATATCAAGTAATACCTTTTTATGTGACATATTTTAGTCATCATCGCTGTTTTCATTAATGGTTATTGTTAGTTCCATATTTATGAAAAGATTGGTTAAGATCACCGATGGCTTTGGCAGTGTCGACAAAAAAAAAAAAATTTTAAAATTTAAGCTGTTTATTTTAAAGATCAAACAATGTTAGTTTTACACCTTAAACCTAGAGTTAATCTTTTATTTTTAAGATTATATCTAAGTAGGAAAGTTAGGGGTCATACCCCTTTATATAATATCAACTGTTCTAACTATATATTATTATTACCTATTTAACTACTTATTTATCAGTGCTTTTTGAGCTGTTTAGGTTTAAATTAATTAGCGCTTTTTTAACAATACTCTTAGTTTTAAAAGGGTTCATAATTAAGCTATCAATTACCTCTACAGGAAAGCTGTTTAGAGTTGTAGGCATGTAAGTTGACCATACTCTATTTCCATATTCATTATTATTTTTTGAAATTGTGAAGTTAGGTTCATTAGGAAGACTACGAAGACTGCTAGGCCTATTATATCTATTCAGCTCTCCTATATGGTGCTTATATTCTAATATCACTGATAACTTGGCCTTATCATATACACTAAGAACTCTGCAGTAACTAAATAATTTATCATAGTTGTTTTTATGTTCTAACTTTACCTTAAGAGGAACAATCATTTTCAGTAGTCTAATTTGCAAGTCGTAGATTCTCTGTAAGTAAGTTTTATAAGTTCTACCATAACTTGAGATGCCATACCCGATCATTGAATCCGCCAGTGCAAGATACAATAAACGGAGTATGCTGTAGGGCATTTTTTGCTTAATTATACTAATATTGCTGAGCACTGGTCTTAATCTATTACATACAACATCAACATGAGGTCCCCAGTTAAATGTGTTATCAATTTTTAGACCTAAGTATGTGAGACTGCGGACAACCTCCAAAGATTCACAGCTACATTCACAACTATTTTGGTTTGTGTGCATACATGAGTGCTCATGGGCCACGATACTAGGAATGCCTGTTGTTTTAATGTAAGGAGAATGAATATGCAACACTTTAGTTTTATTATAATTTATAGACAATCCTAGATCGTGCGACCATTTACATAACAAGTTGAACTCATTCTGCATTTGACTCTCAGCAGTGCCAAGATCAGCATTGGCAGTCAAAAGGCATGTGTCATCAGCAAATTGGTACACAGAGGCTGTTTTGAATAGGTTATTCATATCATTAACATAAACCAAGTATTCAGTCGGTCCCAAAATCGACCCCTGGGCTGTGCCATAGCAAGAGCTCAGGAGGTCGCTTCGCTTACCTGCAATACTGACAGTGCTATATCTATTCTGGTGATAGTGCTTAAACCAATTTAGTGCAGGCCCCTGTATTCCACTTTGCTGAAGCTTCCTGTACAATATTTCATGATTGAGGGTGTCAAATGCTTTACTGAAATCTATCATGACTGCAATTATCTGCTTCCTATCATTTAGGTGCTGGTTCACTTCATCTGTGAATTGTGCCAGTAACTGGGTTGTGCTTTTACCTCTTTGAAAACCAAACTGCCTATGATGTATTATGTTATTACTTGATAAAAAGTCATGAAGTTTCTTACCTATATATTTTTCTATTACCTTATCAATAATTGACAGTATGGTTATTGGTCTGTAATTATTAGTGTCGGAGAGACTTCCTTTTTTATGTATTGGTCGAATTAAACCTACTTTTAATGTATCTGGGTACATAGAATGAGATATACACATGTTAGTTAAACAAAAAACGTCCATATGATAAGTAGTATATTACGGCTGCGACATGAGAACAACATCCGACAGTGCGCAGGCCATTAGCACATTCGCAGCAGTAGTTTTGAATATCCTTAACATCATCACCGTACGGTGTGTACTGCAAAAAGCATTTGTACATTTTTCTGGCTACGTGTCTTGACTGGACCTGGATTTTTAATATGTTTGTGTTGTCTTTCACGTACTGCATATTAATTGAACCATCATCATTCAACATTTCTGCTAAATACGATATAGCTTGTCCTAACTGATACGTCCCGTAAACAATATTTTCATTTCGTTTTCTGTTAATCGTGGAAAATCTAAAATCTCGTCAGATTTTACAGCTTTGAATGGAAGCCTTTTGCGAAGCCATCCTTTTTCTTCCACTTCACGGGCCAGAATGTTGTCTGAACCCCTTTTTTCATACATCATTTTTAATATTTCTTCAAAAATATTTTTGTCTGAAGTTAATCTTTTACCAAAAAGGTTATTCAAATATGACGCAATGCGGTAATAACTCTTAACTTTGGGTAACATTTTATTATCCAGTACGTGATCAAGAAGTCTGAATTTTTTTTTCAGAATCCCATGTACCGCTTCTACAACCCAACGTACTTTGGTCACAAATCGAGAGTTATTAGCTTCTTCTGTTTTCAATTGCTTAGATTTTCCTTTAATGGGAGGCATCATCACTTTATAACCTTTTGATTCTAAATATCCGACCACATCGCGGAATCCTCTGTCGACAACAAATATGTCTCCTGGCCGCAATAATTTGCTAAGACCATTTGGGTCGCTTAGAACGATTTCCATTTTAGCATTAGATTAGATTTTAGCATCATTTAAATTAGCTTCAAAAGGCCCAAACATGTCTATAATATATCCATTGGTCGTGCACACTGTAAAAGGTTTACATAGCGGTACCTTTTTTTGGCCTGAGTATGATTTTCTTTGATACTCGTTGTTTGAACTCTTTTGATGCCGTGCATAGGTTCCAGCACAAATCAAAATCAATTGATCTTCTACTCTATACAGAGCCCTCGCAATTTCCGACGTTTCATTTGCAATAAGCCAATCTCTTGTGTGTGCATTTACACCAAACTCTGTCGGTAAAATATTTCTTTCAAAGAAATCAATTACCCTTGTTGAGTACTCAGATACGGTTTGCTCTCGGGGGAGTTGAAGCATGGTACTAATTAGTGTATTAGAATTACCTGTTCGTAATTTGACTAAAAAAACAATGAGTTCTGCTGTTATTGAACAATTATTTAAAGATGTCATCTTTGATTCCAATTCTGTTATGTCTGCCCAACTTAGTCCAGTAAGAAATCCAAGTTTTTTTTCAGGCAGTGTTTTGGTTTTAATTTTCTGAAGCATGTTTATATTACATTATTCTGACAAAGCATTAAAAAAATTAAAAATTTCTTTGGAATTTATTGTGGAGGTACTTGAAGCAATCTCAATATTATGCAGATCAATCTCAGACAAGTGATTATTTTGAATGTGCTTCGAACAACATCTATTATTAGGCGGTATGTATATTGTTCTTTCAGTATATGCCTGCATCCTTGCTTCCTGTTTTATGATTTGCAAATTGCTTGTACCTCCACAAACGCAACAATAAGCATGTGTTGCTACGGTTCTCTGGATCGGTAACTCAACAACATCGTCAGTATTATCAGATGTCAAAACTTTAGGTGGTTCATACGAGCAATCACTGCTGTCACTTTCTGTGTCCTGTTCATTGTGGCGTACAATTTTATTGCGTATTGCTTTAATTCTGCATGATGAGCATATTACATCTTCAATCGACAAAGATGCTGACAGTAATACACTAAACCGGTTTGCTTCACTCGGAGACCTCAGTATTTTTTTCTTACCCTTATCTTTTTTTAAATATTTGCTGCAGCTCTTGCACTTTTTATTAATATTTCCATGAAACGGATTCATTGCAGTTAAATATTATCGAGATACGCTAGTTGAAATGGTAAACGGCCGATTAATAATGAAATAAACAGCTTGCATCATGATGACATTAAGTTGTCATTAGCATTTACTCTTAAATAAGATAACCTGATAAGAAAACTCAAATATAAATGAAGAGTTTGTATACTACATTGAAAAACACCGATTGAATGCAGAACTTGACCACACATATTGCCGATTTTTGGTAAGAAGTACCGCTTGGAAAAATTTGATACTTAGGCAACTAGTAGGCCAATGTATGGTCTATAATTAGAAAAAGAAAATAGAGGTGTCACTACTTCATAGGTACACAAAAAATATATGAAAAATTTTTTGGTCTTTTTTTTTCTTTTTTTTATACGACAATCGATATTCATTTTTTTAAATTCGATGCATATCTAAATAAAGAACATTATTTCAAAATTTGAAGCAATTCGCTTTTATACATCCTGAGATACAACACATTAAAGAAAAAACTAAAAAAAATCATAAGTCAAAAACTGTCACCGATAGGACGTTGATACTCAGCAGAAATATTCTTCACCATAAGAGGTACTCACAAAAAAATACTAGAGTCTGGTTGATTTAAAGGCTGACTTACTATGAAAATCTGACTATGGCCTTTTGATATGGTTTTATTTAATAGTTTTTTAAATGAGAATTTCAAAATTAAAGTTTGAGTGTAATGTGTAAGGAAGTTGCGATTATTCCATCTGAACACGAAAATATGACTCAACTTCGAGTGTAAAGTCTCCGATTGTAACGGGAACGGGAGTTGGTGCTACATGGGAATTTCACATGATTTTCGTCTTATCAATGTTCATCCTAAGACCAACTCGCTCTCAAGGCTCTACTGCGAATCGAAGGAATGGCAATGGCCTCAGCAATGATGACCCCAGTCTTTTCAAAAAAATATTATTCACAACTTCAAGATTAGGCTATGAAAAATAACGTTGCTGAATCGATGAACCCCGCTGCAAATGAAGAAAAGGAATTGGTTATATCTGAGGGAAGAATTAAAGACGGTGTACCCCTGATCGACGTATATGTGGGACGGTTCGTGGTGTCAAAGGTCATAGCAATAATTTTTGAGCTTGAAGGTACATCCTGCTCTTTGGAATCTAAAATAACTACAGAAGGTTTCAAAGCTTCTCTAGAAATGTACGTTGTCATATGTACCAGAAAGAACGCAAATGGGGTCTCGTCAACTTACGGAAAAATATTAGAAGCAAATCGCTATCAAAATTACACAGTTGAAAAAATCGAATGTCGCAACCATGTTTTAAGAAATATCTGCAATAAATTACGAGCAGTAACAAAAGACACAAAATACGCTTTGAGTCACAGAATTTCACTCATCATCATCATCATAAATTTAAGAGCAAGACTTGTCGGTGTAGCTCTCTCCATCTGGTTCTATCTTGGGCTCCGTCCTTGATTTCGCTATACGACATGACCCTTGTCTTTTCTTTTATCTGATCCATGTAACTTATCCTCGGTCATCCCCTTCCTCGCTTGCCTTCAACCTTTCCTTCAATAATGTTGCTTATAAAAGAGTCACGTCGTATAAGATGTCCGATCAACTTCCCTCTCCTATTTTCTATTATTTCTAAAATTCTTCTTTTCTCTCCGATTCTTCTCAATACGTTTTCATCTGAATTTTTTCCACCCAGCTAATCTTTTCCACTCTCCGCCAGCACCACATTTCAAAGGCTTCCAGAAGTTCTTTAAGACGCAGGCAAAAATACGGCAAGGAGTTAGGCAGAGATGTCCACTCTCCCCACTCATATTTAATGTTTTTATAGAAATAGCCATAAAGAAAATCTAGCAACTGATCGATATAGGGGTAAAATTCAAAGGTAAAGTTAAAAAAAAACAGTAAAGTTTATTAGGGTCGCTGACAACATAGCTGCAGTCGCACCTACACATAACGACTTACAGGAACTGTTAAAAAACATGAGCAATACATTTAAAGAGTTTTCCCTCAAGATCAACTTAAATAAGACCAAAGTGTTGACAACATCTAAAACAGGTTCACAACCATACCACAATATAGAAATAGACCACAATACACTCCAAAATGTCAATAGTTTTAAATGCCTAGGCAGTATTATTACAGCAGACTCAAGATGTACCACTGACATAAAATCAAGAATAGGATTAGCAAAACACACTTTTCACAATAGAAATTAGTTACTGACTGCGAATATATCGAGAAACACCAAGAGAAAATTTGTCAAAACTTTTTTCAGGAACATAGATAAAGATAAAGAATTTCACTAACGCAGGAAAAAAATGTATGCGAAAAACAATAGTAAATCTATAAAGTATCACAATCAGATTCCGAATCTCCAAAAACACGTGTCAATATCATTGCTGCATAATGATTTCTTCAATTCAATTACCCACGCTTATGGTGACCACTCAATGTGCTAGAATTATAACTGCAGCGAATGCAACCGTTTGCAAAAAAAATCTTTCAAAGAGGTTCAAAATTCAATATTTTCATTTCGAATAAACGCAATCGTTTATACATCAGCCTCAAAAGCTCGAAATCTTATCGAAAATGTCAATACCAATGCAGAGGAGTGATTCAATAGCGTTGTAGCCAAATTTTAACGTATAAATGTTTCTTTAAGACGAGGATTTCAAGCACGGCGTTCAGCAGCTATGGGCGCATTCAATACTGAAAAAAGTATTTTAAGTGAACAGAAAGGTATTTTAGGTCAAAGTTCGAAAGAAAGAACATTAAAAATGGAAGAAAGAAGATCATTGAAAGGAAAACACAACAGAGAACACCCAATTAAATCTCGTAAAGGACCATGGGCAAATTTGTATGGGCACTGTCCCTACCCACCAACAGAAATGAAACATGTCTCATTTAATAGATCTTGGCAAATTGATGATTTTTTAGTATAACGAAAATCGCCCTATGTATGGGGTTTTCTTGGAAAACCGTGTTTTATTTGAAGGGTGAGACATGGCAGTGCAATTACTGGGTATTATGGCATACGATCTTTACGTTACATGGTCGGTAACGCGTACGGGATAACCATGAGTTTTTACATCCATGTTTAGACTGGGGTGACTGTTTACCATCACGCAGCCCGGCATGCTTGTTTATCAATAAACTAGTATAATAATAATAAAAAAAACTTTCAATGAAATGAGTAAGCAATATGTAATAACAAAACACGGTTTTCCAAGAAACCCCATACATATGGCGATCCTCGTCATAGTAACAAATCATCAGGTTGCCAAGTTGTAAGATATTAAATGAGACATGTTTTATTTCTGTTGGTGGGTGGTGACATTTCTGCCCATGGTCCTTTACTGAAAATAATAATGCTATCCAGCACGACTATGGACCTGCCAGAGCAAATCCAGATATATCTCAAGAACAAATAGAAAAAGCGAAAGACCATTACCTATTTAAAAAGTTTGGAAACACCGCAGACGATTATATTCAAAAAGTAAATTTGCTTCAAAGAGATTCTGCGAAATGGATCGATTTCAGAAAAAAAAACGAATTAATGCCTCACACTTTGGAACTGTGTGTAAACGTCAGATCACCAGAAATAAGCTCCATTGGTTAAAAATTGAAACAAGCTGTATTGTTTATAATTTGCTGTATAAAAAAAGTATTTTTAATGTAGCATCTGTCAGCCATAGTATTGAACACGAAATGCAAGCTATTCAACAATTAGAGATAAAAAAAAACCATAAAAAAATTAAGCCACACCCGATGGTCTAGTTGGCAAAGACACTCTTGTAGAAATTAAATGTCCAATCACATCATTCAAAAATAGAATCGATCAAGCCGTAAAAGACAATAAGGACCGTGCCAGAATAATAGTGGACAACTTTATTATCATATAAAATCTTCATTTTACATCGAAGTGTAAAACTTGTTAGTCGTTTATAATAGCCAGTTTAGCCTATTTTTTGACAGTGACAAACAGCAGTTTAAATTATCATGATTTGTCAAGATGGGACGAATAAACTTAGAAGTCCGCAATAATATTTTTGACGACTGGTGCCTTTTAAAGGGTATGTCGTTCAGAAAACTCGCAAAAAAATATAACGTTAGTCCGTCAGCTGTGCATAAATTAATAAAAAAGTTCGGTGAAACTTCTGTTTTGCATGATCTGCCTAAGTCTGGCAGAAAGCGAGGAACGTGGGACTCGACACTGGAGAAGAAAGTGGCGCGGATGTTTCTACAAAAACCGTCTCTTTCCGTACGAGACGCCGCCAAAAAAGGCAATACTTCGCCCTCAACAATTCAGCGAATCAAACTCAGATGTAACTTAAAAACGTAGGTACAAAAAACAAAAACAGCCCAAACGAGATGATAAACAGGCAGCTGTCCGAAAACGCACTATAAAAGTGTAGTAACAAAAAAAAGGCTCTGCATAATAATGGACGACGAAACGTACTGTAAATTCGATTTCAAAACCTTAGCAGGACCCCTGTTTATTACTGTACCCGCTAGCAAAAAGTTCAGTCAAAAGGATAAATCTATCTGCGTTGAGAAATTAGGCAAGAGGATTAATATCTTCAAATCGCTTGCCAAATTAATATTTGGCAAGCGATTTGTCAATGTGGAACGCGATCAAAAGCATTCTTTACCACAGAAAAAACTTAAACGCCGAATTATATCGCAAAGAGTGCTTGCAAAAAGGCTGTTACCCTTCATTAGAAAGCACAGTATGCCGACATTATTTTGGCCAGACTTGGTATCATGCCATTACTCAAAAGCAACCCTAGAATGGTATTAAGCTAACAATTGTCATACATGTGTATCGGTGGATGTGGTTCAAAAAGACATGAACCCACCTAACTGCCCCGAAGTCCAACCGGCATCTGCAAAAAAATTTCAAAACTGCAACGTCAGTCAATGACTTCAAAAAATTAATGGAATAGGGCATCAGAAAAATTTACAGATTTGGTCGTCCAAAATCTGAATAAGAATATAAGAAAGAAAGTCAGGCTGCAGGCAAAATGAGCATTTTACAGTGAATTCCTAAAAACAGTTTATTGAGAGGATGTTAACGTTTCGTTTATTTTATGTTCTATTTTTTAATTTTACTTAAAAAAATATACATCTTTCCAGTTGTCCACTTTCATTCTGGCACGGTCCTTAAGGTACGAATTTATGAATTTAATAAAAAGACCGGTACTAAAATCTTAAACAAACAAAGTAACAGGTACTATCAAGTACAAGGCCAGCTTCGCGTAGCTGGTAGGAGTAAGTGTGTACTTGGTATCAGATCAGGGGAAAATGTACCAGTACAAACTTGTATAACACATCTCTCGTGATGACAACTTTTGGGGGAAATTCATGAAGAAAAAGCTAGTAGATTTCTATCTACATTGTTTTCTGTCCGAAATTGTTGACCCACGTCACATTCGAGACCACGTCATTACTCGAGAGCCTATAAAGGACATTTTCCTAGGAAAACCCAAAAATAAACTGGCAGACAAACTGCAATCAAGTCATAGTACTCGTATAATATCGAGAGCCGACGAGGCAATTCGATTTCACATTTTTTCATGTATGTAATTCACTCTTAGATATATAGGTATTATAATGACTTTGTGTTTATGCTTAACTAGTCAATGTGTTCAGCTATTTTAGCCTGATAAAGGCCAAGTCACAACGGTTGCGTGTGCAAAAGTGCGTTGTAGCGTCGTAAAAATCATAGTAGATGGCACACAATATGACAGTTCCTCTCCTACGCTCATTGGATGTAACTGTAAGGTTATATGAGTGAATAAATAAATTGTATAAATTGAAATTGATATACCCTCTACAACGCGCACGCCGCACGCCACAACATGCGTGTGCTGCACACGCATCCAGTATGTCTCAGCATTTAGCTGTGCACGATACGTGTCATGAGTATATTTTAATATTTGAATCCAATCCAAAAATAATTGGAACATCATTGTTAGATTAGATTTAACTAAAGGATGCTAATGGGCCGCCCCGTTTCAGTAGTGCGCCAGGGATGTTCGTGGATGCCAGAGTTGACTGTTTCTACACAACTATGAGAAAACGTACGTCCCTGGCAATGGCGCACAGGGTGCGGGCTAGCTCCAATGGTATCGTGAGGGCAAAACTATAAATAATCAGTCAACAAAAATAAGCCTCCGAGAAAAAAAACTCGTTACGAGTTTATGCGTTCGTGGATAGAAAATAATCCAGAGATAGAGGTTCGAGATTCTTTATTATTTTGCACCAAGTGCAATGTGAGCTTCGCTCAAACGAAATCTAGTGTAACGCGACATGTCGCATCTAATAAACATACAGGTATGAAATATGATTTCAATAGTGAGCTCTTGAAATTTATTGTGGGCTGTAATATACCATGGACGCAGGTAAACAATCCGATATTTAAAGATTTTATCGAAAATTGTGTTACCGGTAAATTTGTAAAAACTGCAAAAGTTCCTTCGGAATGTCAACTGCGACGGGAATATTTAAATAAAGCTTACGATGAAAAAATGAATAAAATACGGAGCGAGCTAAAAAATGAATATATGTGAGTGTTGACGAAACCACGGATGATTATGGTCGTCAAATAGCTAACGTAATAGTGGGAGCATTACGTGATGATCACATTGGCATTCAACACTTGATATCCAGTAAACGGTTAGACAGCACGAACAATGTATCAATATCCAATACGGTCACAAGTGCTCTTGATGAATTATGGGGTGCTAACCATAATAATCACAATAAAGTACTTTTACTTTTAACTGACGGTGTGGGCTACATGCTAAAGGCTGGAAGAAATTTAAAATGTATTTTTCCCAATCTTTTGCACGTCACATGTTTGGCTCATGGTTTAAATAGAGTGGCTGAACTAGTAAGAAAACTTTATCCAGATGTGAATGACTTAATCGCAAATGTTAAGAAGACATTTTTGAAATCTCCTAAAAGAATACAAAAGTTTAAAGAAATGCTCCCCGGAGTGCCTTTACCACCTCGACTAACAATTATTCGGTGGGGAACCTGGATAGAAGCTGCAACGTATTACAGCAAACATTACGATGAAGTGAAACGTGTTCTAAATACATTCAGTCCCACCGAAGCCCAGAGTATTAGAAAGGCAAAAAGAGCGTTTGGAAAGGCAAATATAAAAAGCGACTTAAATTTCATAGCAAATCATTTGATGACTATCCCAAATGCTATTAAAAAACTACAGGATGCGAAGCTGTCCATCAGCGATAGTTTAAAAATAGTTCATGAAACCTATAGAGATGTTTCCAAATTAAACATGAGTGTAAAAGGAAAACAGATTTATGATAAACTGAAGTTGGCGTTAAAGAAGAATTTTGGCTATAGCACACTAAAAATTATAAATGAGTTGGTAAAAGGCAAAGAAATAGAACTTCAATCTCAAACTTCTCGTGCATCAATTGATTCCTACAAAAAATTTAAATATGCACCTATTACAACTGTCGACGTAGAAAGATCATTTAGCTCCTTGAAATGGATATTTACAGCAAGACGCCGTAGATTAACTGTCCCAAATATAGAAAAAATATTAATAGTTTATTCTGAAAATCGTGTCAACTATTAAATTTACAGCAGGTAATTAAATTAAAGTTATTTTAATTGTTACCTTATAAGTTATAAGACTTTTACGGAAATTAAAATAAAACTTTGTCACAGATTGTATACAACTCACAGAGAGGTTATTCATTAGGCATAATAAGATATTTTCTTAGACTAACATATCTGTTTATCTCTACTCTTTCTCAAATCATTCCCGCTCCGAAAACCCCGATGTATGTTAATAAGGATCAATCTGTACCTAACTATCAAAAGTTCATTCTTAGAAATCGGCAACTATAAGTGCTGTCGTCCGTATTTTATGTTATTAGTGTTTCATATTTGCTAACTTTAGGCTAAGAAATTGTGTTGTTTGAAATTGTGTGTAATGAATTTCCTCATTGAGCACGCAGAATTTTCCCGGTTTAAACTGGAGCTGATGGCGAAATTAAAAGTAATCCGAATGCGACGCGGAAATGGTACGTGAATTTTGTAACTTGTACAAATAACAGTGTATAAATAAATTGAAAAAATGTACCTATGTAGGTTCGAAAAATTAATACTGTCAGTATGTACTTACAGTATTAATTTTTCGAATAAGTACTTAGTTAATCATTTTAGATAATAGTTTCTTTGAAATAAAATGTTCGGATTTTTCTGTTACAGATAAAAATAAGATACATTTTTGTGCCAATGCACCATAAAATTTTAAGTAAGATGTCTTCGATTTTTATTAAAACATGTTGACATATACGATTATGACGATTGTTGGGATGAAGTCGTTAAAGTGTTTAAAAAATATACAATAGAATGTGAAAATGAATGGTCAAATAGGGAAATCAGCTGCCCATGCAATAGCCAAACATCACAATTTAGAAAAATGCTTATGAAAATATCACCTCAAAAAATGGAACCTTTTTGGATTGAAGTAGTAAATTTGATTGAAAAGTATTAAAAGTGTATGTATCCCTAATTAAATTGCGATTGTGAATGCACAACATTATTTAATTTCTTGCGTCTTTCTTGCTTTCGAGATAAACCTTATCCATCAAAGAAATTACTGGCCAGTTGTACTCACAATTTCAAACTATTTACAACATTATTTTTTTGTTTACTTGATTGATCAGATGGACGTCATACTCAAATCGAAATAACTATATTCTTATTAAACACAGCTTATTTCTCTTGCGTTATAAAAGTACACTAAGCATGGATTCAGGGTCACGTAGAGTTTAAAACCATGGGCAGAATATATTTTGTAAGGTATGTGAGATAAACCTTAAACCGAAAAAGTTTATTTTGGAATCACATCTTAAAACTCGAGGTCACAATGACAAAGCTGCTAATTCTGCATCTTGCTTTGACCTGAATATTGAAGCAGAAAATTTTAAGATTCTAGATTCTAGAGTGTTTTGAAAGTCTTGTAATGTATCTTTATTTTTCTTTAAGTATAGTGTACATAAGCATTGTGATACATTAATCAACAGTAATCTAAAGAATATGCAACCGGCGTTCAATAAAGACTTGACAAAATGTATGGTTAATTGTAATATACCCTGGAGCCAATTGGATAACCCCAAATTTAGAGGGTTTATTCAAAATTGCTTAACGCATAAATATGGAAATGACGTAAGGCTTCCGTGTGAGTCTACATTACCAATAAATTACTTGTCAGACACATATATGAAGAGAAAAAAGAAAGAATAATAAGAGATTTAAAGGACTCCTACATACAAAGTGCCCACGAGGAAAGGGAAAAATTCTAACAGCCTATTCCTGAGACTAAAAGAAGCAAAAAATGTTAAATGAGTTTTGGTTAAATCTGTACAAAAAAAATCGATATAATTATTCCGCAGGGCCCTGTTTTAGATTTATTTTAGATTTTATTTAGTTTTAGTTTATTTCTAGTTGTAGTTTGTTTCTAAATAAAAAAAATACATACTACTTCGATAGTTCTAGAAAATCGAAATATAATAAAATTTCGCTTTTCAATAAAATAAAAAATATTATGGGTATTTTTACATCAGTGACTAAAAATTTTTGTCCTAGCAATGTAAAGCAAATTCATACAATTACAATTTTTAACTTAACTCTCGATTTGAGTCGACTTGCGTTGAAGTTTGTGCCTCAAATGTGCATTTTTCTTTAATAATAATTTCTAATACTCTGCCTGCACCTCTTGGGAATGCAGGTGGGTATGAGTTATCATAACAATATAGGGACATTTCACGTCAGGCGGACAACGAAAAAAGGGTCAAGTTCTGGATTTTGTTTATTTTTTCAGGAATTGAACCTACATAAGAATAAAAAATTTCCTCATCATTACTTTTCTTTTTTTTTAATTAGTTTAAAATTTATGGCAATTTGAATAATTGAAAAAATGTAAGGAGCAGTTTTTATAAACATAATTATTGAAGTCAATTAATTTGATTTACTAATAAGTAATTAGTGATTATCTAATAGTATTAATTGGGTTTTTGAAAAAATAGCCGCAATCTGAAATCTTTATTTTTTTCCATATGTTTAACCGGAAGTTAGTGTTAAAAAAATATTTTTCTCAAACTTCGCATTTTTTTAAATTTTTTATTTTTTCATAAAAATGTAGCCTATAGTATATAAATTATATGTAGAAAAAATTACAATGGCTCGTTCATGTTTTTAGGAGGCACATCCATTATAGTGATAAGGTGTCGCACGGCGGGCTATACTGGGTGGTTTCTTAAATCGAGACCTGTAGCGCCATCTCTTATCAATCAATAATATTAATATGTCTACTCGTAATGTATCGTTCGATATCGATCTTGAATGCAAGAAAGAGATAGATAGTGACGCTTGCAAGTGTCACGTGGATGTTGCGTTACTTATTTAGTGGTTCCTTCACTGCTGCGCTGTGCGTTGTGTTGTGTTCAATTCCATATAGAAATATTCCTAATAGAATGAATTGCAACGGTAACCGATGTTATAACCCATTTAAATTACCATCTCATCCAAAGAGTGCTGTTAGAAAAATGTCAACTTCTTTAGCTGAAAAGTGGAAAGTGTCGCCTTTTTTTATGTGTGTTCGTCCTGCAGGATGCGGCTTTCAAAAGATATACCTCCGGACACCTATTCAGAACAGTCGCAGTCATCGCAAAACAGCCAGACATCCAGTGAAAACAACTCTCAAAACATTCAAAATGAACCGTTTGTTCCCGATTTTCCCCAAAATAATACTTATAAAACAATTTCGACACAGACGGATCGTGAAATAGGAGACCAAGAAATTCTGCGCCAGCTAAAAGAGAAGTTTAATGACCCGGCCACTACTACATCTACAAAAACGTTAATTTTGACTATAGCTCCGAAGTCCTGGAGCGAACACAAACTGGCAGAAGAGTTTGGGACGTCAAGGCGGCAAGCTAAGAAAGCCAAGGAACTTGTTGAATTGAATGGCATTTTGTCATCACCCAATCCTCGTAGCGGTCGTAAACTACCGGAAGAAACAGAAGATTTAGTGAAACAGTTTTATCTTCGGGTAGATGTAAGTCGGATTATGCCTGGAAAAAAAGACTTTGTTTCTGTAAAATTATCAGACGGCAAACGAACACAAATTCAGAAACAACTTTTATTGTGCAATATAAATGAATTGTACGAAAAATTCAAGAGTGAATACCCTGACATAAAAGTAGGGCTAACCAAATTTTCTACATTGCGGCCGAAACAATGTATTCTGGCTGGAGACTCTGGTACCCACGTTGTGTACCATGTTGTACGTACCATCAAAACGTAAAATTGATGTTTACTGGAGGAAACATTGATTCGCTAACTGCAGAAACCGAATTGTACCTTTCGAGTTACAAAGAATGTCTGGGAATAATGATGTGCCTTCACCCTAGACCAGAATGCCATTTAACGGTATCAACATCGTCCCCAGTTGACCGTTGTAACTCCTGTCCTGGGTTGGATGTGATACGAGATCATCTAAAAATGGTTTTCGATGATAATCAAATCACAAGCGTACAATTCGAGCAGTGGTTAGGGACGGATCGGTTTTCGATAGTCACCCAAGTACTTCCTGCGGACGATTTTGTGGATGCCTTCTGTGATGCTTTGGAAACCTTGAAGCCGCACGCTTATATTGCTGACCAACAAGCAAAATATTTTAAAGAATTGAAGGAGACCATTGCCGAGGGTCACATATTTGTCCAATGTGACTTTGCCGAAAATTATAGTTTCGTGATACAAGACTCCGCACAATCGTTCCACTGGAACAATG
This sequence comes from Thaumatotibia leucotreta, assembly GCA_025490895.1. NCBI lineage: Eukaryota > Metazoa > Arthropoda > Insecta > Lepidoptera > Tortricidae > Thaumatotibia > Thaumatotibia leucotreta. Next base: position 28,712 of record JALPQI010016263.1, read on the forward strand.
ACCAAGCCTCGCTTTTGACGTCAGTCTTCTATTATAATAATGGAAGTGAAATAAAACATGGAAGCATAGTCATGTTATCCGATGACTTGAAACATGACACGGCTACGTTTTACAGTTTTCAAAAAATTTTACATGACCACGTGTAAGCGAAAGACATAACTGTAACGAAGATGATTTACATCACAGATGGAGCATCCCAACACTTTACCGGTTCAATTTTGCAAACATTTATTTTTATAAAGAAGATTTTGGGATTGACGCCGAAATTCATTTTCACGCAACCGCGCACGGAAAGGGCCCTTGCGATGGTCTTGGCGGGAACCTCAAAAGACTGGCCACGCATGCAAGCCAGTATAATTGGCGAAAACGGCTTTAACAGAAACAGCCGTTTATTACTGTTCCAAGGAAGAAATAGACCAACAACGACTTGTTTTGCAGCCGCGATTTGAGAAAGCTGTCACCATTCCTGGGACTAAAAAATTTCACGCTTTTCTGCCGACGTCAGAGGGTATAATTGTTAAACGAACAAGTTATGCTACTAACTGTAAATTAGTTAAAATTACGAAATAAAACTTATACCTTGTTTTACTTGAATTTCCTTAAATTTATAATTTCAATAAGTATAGCTAAATATTATAAAAGTAATGACATAAATGTTAATGTGTCTTTAATTATAATTATTTGATCATATTGCATTGCCTAAAATAATATACCATTTGATATGGAGCATGTAGTAGTTACCCGCTAAGTTCCTAAAACCTAGAGTGCCCGTAAGAAACCACCCAGTATAGCGCGGCGAGCCACATCTTCGCACTATAATTGATGTACCTCCTAGAAACATGAACGTGCCATTGTAGTTTTTTCTACATATAATATATATTCTATAGGCTACATTTTTATGGAAAAATTAAAAATAAAAAAAATTAGAAGTTTGAGAAAAATTTTTTTTTAATACTAACTTCCGGTTTAACACATGAAAATAAAAAAAAAATTTCAGATTGCGGCTATTTTTTCACAAACTCAACTAATACTCTCAAATAATCACTAATTACTTATTATTAAATTTATTTGATTGACTTCAATAATTATGTTTAAAAAAATTCCTCCTTAAATTTTTTCAATTATTCAAATTGGCATAAGATTTAAACCAATAAAAAAAAAGAAAAATAATGATGAGGAAATTTTTTATTCTTATATAGGTTCAATTCATGCAAAAATAAACAAAATCCGGAACTTGACCCTTTTTTCGCTGTTCGCCTGACGTGAAATGCCCCTATAGCCACATAGAAGTTTTGTTTAAGCTTTCTCACAGTCTTAGAAAAAATATGGTATGCTACGTTGTATCATTAGTTAAAAAAATGCGTCACACCACACGCATTTTCACAGGCGTGCACAATATGGCAAATATTTTAAATTAACTTGAATTGAAAGATTTAAGCTAACGATACTAGAGCCTAATTAGAGTTATAAAGTTATGTAACATATAGTCGAAAAACTCATAATTAAGGAGAAAATAATTATTTACAACAAATGAAAAGTTAAAAAATCCAGTGTAACTCACCCTATGGGCGTGAGCATGACGTAGCCAACGACTTCTTTACACGTAGATGCACGAATTGTATGGTTGTTAGCCAGTTTCATAAAAAAGTTTGGTACCTATCTACAAAAAAATTTTACTACCGAAATTTCATCACGTGGTAACAACATATAACATGCAAATAAAATACAGTTTAGTGTATTAAGCCGAATAATAAAATTATAATTTCTTTCACACTTCAATCTCATTATTATTTTTATTTATTATTTATTTATTATACCAAAATGTACATTTATTTTTAACATTTGTCCCACAAAACGGTTTACACAGTTTGACTGTGGGATCAGAGTCTCTTCGCTTATAGCTAAAGAATAAACTAATTTATATGTATATTATTAAATAAAAACTTAAATAAACTACTTTTAAATTTCGGCCTATTGGTTTCCGATCTGATATCTGCAGGCAAACGGTTTAAAATGTAGGGTAGACGTTTAATCAGACATCTGTCGCCATAGTAATTAGTAACCCTCGGTATATTGTACTTGCCCGCAGCTACCGATCTAGTGCCATACGTGTTATTTACATGAGATAAACTATGCTCTTGACTTCCATGACAACTAAGTGCTAGTGTGAAATTGTGCTTAAGGCTTACGGGAAGAATTTTACATATATTAAATAACTTACGATAATCTGTTTTACATCTATTTTTAGTCTTCTTGTTGACTAGAAGTTTTAAAAATCTTAATTGTAAATTCTCTATTTTAATTAAATTAGCTTTAAAGGTTAATCCATAACAGTTAAGGGCATAGTTATCCTATGATTGACTCTACTAATGATTTGTACACATATTTTAACGTATTTAAAGGAACTTTAAAACTGAGGTGGTAGAACTTACTAAGTAATATTCTTAATTTATCACAAATAAAATCTACATGATGGGACCATGAAAAATGTTCATCACTTTGACTCCAAGGT
>JALPQI010016264.1:0-29973 GCA_025490895.1 Thaumatotibia leucotreta
GACATTTTCAACGCTAAGTCAGTCTGTAGTGACGCACTGGACGGCAGAGCGTTGTACGTGGCGTGCACCCTGTGGTGGACGCACTGTGGCCTACTGCGTGCCGGGCCACCCTAGCAGACAACAAGTCAGTCTGTAGTGACGCACTGGACGCAGAGCGTTGTACGTGGCGTGCACCCTGTGGTGGACGCACTGTGGCCTACTGCGTGCCGGGCCACCCTAGCGGAGAGCAAGTCAGTCTGTAGTGACGCACTGGACGGCAGAGCTTTGTACGTGGCGTGCACCCTGTGGTGGACGCACTGTGGCCTACTGCGTGCCGGGCCACCCTAGCAGAGAACAAGTCAGTCTGTAGTGGCGCACTGGACGCAGAGCGTTGTACGTGGCGTGCACCCTGTGGTGGACGCACTGTGGCCTACTGCGTGCCGGGCCACCCTAGCAGAGAACAAGTCAGTCTGTAGTGACGCACTGGACGCAGAGCGTTGTACGTGGCGTGCACCCTGTGGTGGACGCACTGTGGCCTACTGCGTGCCGGGCCACCCTAGCGGAGAGCAAGTCAGTCTGTAGTGACGCACTGGACGGCAGAGCTTTGTACGTGGCGTGCACCCTGTGGTGGACGCACTGTGGCCTACTGCGTGCCGGGCCACCCTAGCAGAGAACAAGTCAGTCTGTAGTGGCGCACTGGACGCAGAGCGTTGTACGTGGCGTGCACCCTGTGGTGGACGCACTGTGGCCTACTGCGTGCCGGGCCACCCTAGCAGAGAACAAGTCAGTCTGTAGTGGCGCACTGGACGCAGAGCGTTGTACGTGGCGTGCACCCTGTGGTGGACGCACTGTGGCCTACTGCGTGCCGGGCCACCCTAGTAGAGAACAAGTCAGTCTGTAGTGACGCACTGGACGGCAGAGCGTTGTACGTGGCGTGCACCCTGTGGTGGACGCACTGTGGCCTACTGCGTGCCGGGCCACCCTAGCAGAGAACAAGTCAGTGATAGCGTTGAAAATTTCCAAATTAAATCCCGTTTCTTTCCAAACAGCTCGTTTTTTTCCTGATTTTTTCGAAAAAAACAATGACTTTTTTCCCTAAAATTTTCAACTTTAAACCAATTTAAACTGGGTAAGTAATATAACGTATACGAACTTATGCTATATAAATCATAACGTATACATTCAGTTTGTATAAATGTATAATACCTAACGTGTAATAAATATAACGTATAAAAGGTATAATTATTAAATGAATAATTGTAAAATGTATAATGAACGTAACATATAATATCGTTTACGATAACGATTAATTAGTATAACATTGAAATAATCTAATATACAAAAACAACTATCTTACACAAAATATAAGCGCCTACGATTTTTTTAATTATTAAACTATAGAATTATCATTATATTTAATTTGAATTGATTTACTATTTATCCGTATATTAAGCCGTATCCGTATAGGAAGCGATTTAGACCTGGGAACCGGTCGACGAAGCCCCGCTGCGCGGGGCTTCTATTTCTGCTCTAAGGGATAAAAGGTACCTAACGAACCTATCCAGGTTAGAGTAGGAGAAGTACAAATTTGTTATTTTTTTAATGCGGGGGGCTCCGCCCCCCGAGCCCCCCTTGTGGGGGGTTGCGCCCCCCCCGTCCCCCCCTTTTTTGGTTTCGCAAGGATGAGGATGCGTAAACAATTAATTAAAAGTAAGTAGGTCTTTTATTTCTCCGGGAAACTACGCTCGAAACCTAACCATTCCAAGTCGGTTTTACCCTGATTTATTACTAGGATTGGTTAGGTTTCGAGACTAGAACGGATTGAAAATGGTAAGTAATATAACGTATACGTTTTTGTAGAACTTAACCTAACTTACTTTTCTGGCAGTTATATTTATATCGTTATATCAGATGTTAGTATATGTTTTAACTTTTATACCTTTATATTGATATATGAAACGGAATTCGTTAATATGTACGTTAGACTAAACAACGGTATATATTATTAGCGTTATATTATTTTTGTATTATACTATTTGGAAATAGATGTTTAATACATTATACCTAACGTTAGTATACGTTATGAACGTTTGTAAACTGTAATTATACTAAAAGTGCGTATTCATTATGATACGCACCCATTTAAACTAGGTCTAATTTTCACTTATACCAGGAGAACGCGATGTCACTGAGGAAAAGTCAATTGAAACAAATGGCGAGGAGTGACAGTGACAGTGACATTGATTATTTCTGTAAAAACCCGAAAAAAACGGAAAAAAACGAAGTTTTCATACATTCCCGAAAAAAACATGTTGTTTTTTTCCGACATTTTCAACGCTAAGTCAGTCTGTAGTGACGCACTGGACGGCAGAGCGTTGTACGTGGCGTGCACCATGTGGTGGACGCACTGTGGCCTACTGCGTGCCGGGCCACCCTAGCAGACAACAAGTCAGTCTGTAGTGGCGCACTGGACGCAGAGCGTTGTACGTGGCGTGCACCCTGTGGTGGACGCACTGTGGCCTACTGCGTGCCGGGCCACCCTAGCAGAGAACAAGTCAGTGATAGCGTTGAAAATTTCCGGATTAAATCCCGTTTCTTTCCAAACAGCTCGTTTTTTTCCTGATTTTTTCGAAAAAAACAATGAAATTTTCCACTTAAATTTTCAACTTTAAACCAATTTAAATTAGGTCTAATTTTCACTTATACCAGGAGAACGCGATGTCACTGAGGAAAAGTCAATTGAAACAGATGGCGAGGAGTGACAGTGACATTGATTATTTCTGTAAAAACCCGAAAAAAACGGAAAAAAACGAAGTTTTCATACATTCCCGAAAAAAACATGTTGTTTTTTTCCGACATTTTCAACGCTAAGTCAGTCTGTAGTGGCGCACTGGACGCAGAGCGTTGTACGTGGCGTGCACCCTGTGGTGGACGCACTGTGGCCTACTGCGTGCCGGGCCACCCTAGCGGACAACAAGTCAGTCTGTAGTGACGCACTGGACGGCAGAGCGTTGTACGTGGCGTGCACCCTGTGGTGGACGCACTGTGGCCTACTGCGTGCCGGGCCACCCTAGCAGACAACAAGTCAGTGATAGCGTTGAAAATTTCCGGATTAAATCCCGTTTCTTTCCAAACAGCTCGTTTTTTTCCTGGTTTTTTCGAAAAAAACAATGAAATTTTCCACTTAAATTTTCAACTTTAAACCAATTTAAACTAGGACTAATTTTCACTTATACCAGGAGAACGCGATGTCACTGAGGAAAAGTCAATTGAAACAGATGGCGAGGAGTGACAGTGACAGTGACATTGATTATTTCTGTAAAAACCCGAAAAAAACGGAAAAAAACTAAGTTTTCATACATTCCCGAAAAAAACATGTTGTTTTTTTCCGACATTTTCAACGCTAAGTCAGTCTGTAGTGACGCACTGGACGACAGAGCGTTGTACGTGGCGTGCACCCTGTGGTGGACGCACTGTGGCCTACTGCGTGCCGGGCCACCCTAGCAGAGAACAAGTCAGTCTGTAGTGACGCACTGGACGGCAGAGCGCGCTGTACGTAGCGTGCACCCTCTAAAAAAGACGTTAAATTTAAATTTACTATGATCAGTCATTAACTCACGCCAACACTTTTTTCTACCGCCAAAGGTTGGATAGAAAATACCGTCGTTGAGATTGCCAATTCCCTTATGTGTAAATTTCAAATTTGACAAAAGAAGACTGTAAACATATGTCATTTGGATTGATTTTTCAGTTGCTAAAATCGTGCACATAACGGAATTGGCAATCTCAACGACGATACCTTATAGTTTTCATTCTTCCTTTTCAGAAAGTTGAGTTTTCATAGGTAGGTAAGCGGATGGAAAACGGCTTTTCCTCCCCTGGGCTGGAAAGTATTTTTAAGTAAGTAATAAGCTAAATTTCTCTATAGGTAGAGTGGCCAGTAGCAAGAACCTAACAAAATCCATATGTATAGACTACACTACTGGATGACACCTATATCCGTCTCTTTCTATTGTATGAAAAAGTTTCGTCATCCGACAAGTCCAGTAGATGTAGATAAGAAAACATTTTCTGAACTGTATTTCTTTTTTAATTTCCTGAAAGTTGGAATGAAAAGTAGAGTGCTTACCACGGGGAAAGAAAGGAACCCATTTCACTCTCGAACCTGTGGAGCGCAAAAATATCTCAGGTTAAATGGATTCCTTTCCGCCCTTGGTTAACAATCTACTGTTTCATCACACTTGCTGTCTAAGCGCGCCATTGCTTGCGAGCGTGGCGGGAGTAATAGAAAAGTGAAATTTCCTAGGGAGTAATAGAAATGTCATTACGTCATTCAAAAATATTTTAGCTTAAAACTTATTATTTTGTCGGCAAATGTGATGAAAAACATTGTGTGCATCACGGTCGGTAAGCGGAATACTAACTCGTGTCATTAAAAGCCCTCCGCCTACGGCGTCGAGCTTCTAACGCTCTCGTTAGTAATTCCGTACTTACCTTCCTTAATAAACAATGTACTATTCTACGACTAAATTTCGTAGCACAATGTACGCGTTCGTGATTTTTTTGGTGTTTTTTTTAGTTTAAGATGTATTTTAATTTAAGTTTACCTTTTTACACCAAATAAATGAATTCTATTCTATTCTATTTTTGTTGATACTGACGCTGACTAATATTCTTTTAGGCAGAAGAAGTGGAGACCCCTGCACCTCCCGCTGTCCTCAGTCCTCAGCGAGGCATCTCTCTCGGAATACAGGCCATCGTCAGCAAGCTCAAAGGGTCCACTGGCCACGTAAGTGTTAAGATATAGTGAAGTGACTGACGTTACGGGAGCAGCAATGATACTCTAAGTGGTTCGTGGTAGAATGACCTTTATTTAATAGAAAGGGTTTCCTTATATAGTAATTTAGATCCATACGATGAAGGTTACATGATGAAATAGGAAGCGTGCATTACTTTCAGTAAATGATCATTACCCATGGGTTAATGGGTCGTTAATACTATATCTTAGTGTGTGTGGTGCATTCAGCCGCATCTATTTATACAGTGTGTAAAAGACATCGTTACTGAAACCTTTACACCCTGTATACCTACCCAACTAGCAAAATATAGTCATATAGAAGTTGAGACAACGTTTTGCATATAACTTCTAGTCTAATTTGGTTGGTCATATAAACGTAAGGTAAACGGTTATAAAAGGCGAAAGTGGCGCAAATTATACGACTTATTGGTGAGATAAACGTTAAATAAAGGTTTGCATGGCGACTTAAATCGTTTATTAAAGGTATTGTAACGATTAAGGAATGACCAAAACGTTGTATAAAGAGTACAACAAAAACCTTTACGCGACCTAAATATCAAATAAATGTTTTATTACTGACCATTTTGTTTTATAAAAGGTTTAGTATAACCCTTACTCATTGCTTATCGGACTTTTAAGTTACATAAATGTTTTTAAGTTTTATTTATAAAACTGCTCCTGACATTTATTTTAGATACGCGCAAAACTTGGTGTGTGTGACAAAAAAGTGTACGGAAAAATAATACAAGGTAATTTTATAAGATTTGTAATAGAAATTATTGTTCTATATATTGAGCGTTTGCACATTTGGCGTGAGCTGAATTCGTATGGGAAGGTCACTTTACCGTTAAAGTTTATGATGATATACAGTTTTTTGCTGTCGCGCTCTTAATATATGCGAAATAATTATAATTTATAACAATATTTCTTCATATTTTATTATAGTTAAGGTTAGCCATTTTGGAACAAGTCATGGATTTATACTTATACGACTACAATATAACTTTATCTTAAGTAAAGGTTTTTATAACGACTACAAATTGTCCGCCATTACTAAGCCGCCGTTACTAGTCCGCCACTTCGTTTGTACCGTTTCCACGATGTAACGTCCATGGTTTTTTTCTTTTAAATAGTACCGTGATGCTCACGAAATGGCGACTGATGTTTTATAATATTAATTTCAAATCGACTATAAATTGCATGATGTTTTATAACCGTAACTTAAAATCAATTTAAAAACATATAGTCCAATAAAAGGAATATAACGAGTTCGGCAACAACTAAAGGTTTTTCAAAGTTTTTGTTTGACGTTAATATAACCAACTGTTGAATAAAGGGTAGATAACAGTCCCGCTGATATCTTTTTGTCATATTGAAGTTACCTTCAATACCGCTATATAACTGTCGAGATAAGGTTTTCTGATATCACTTATACAACAATAAAATTATGTAGACGTTGTAAAAATGACCTTATTACGACGGTTCTGTTTTTTCTAAACCCTTTATAAGACGAAAACGTTTATACAACTTTGAACATCATTAAGTAAACGTTTTCTTTAAAACCTCTACATGATTGTTGTATAATTAAGTCGCAAAAACGTTTATTTACCATAGTAATTAGACTATTTGGTAGGACGACTAAACTATCAGATTTATAACGTTTATTTGACTAACAGGTTAACTAAAAACGACTATAAAACTCTTATATGGCTAAAGGTCGTATAACTCTTGATTTATATGATTTCTTTGCTAGTTGGGTACTGTACAATAGCACCTTATTTATGAACGTCTTCTATCTTAGTATGCTGCTAATGCTAAGTATTATTGTTCGTTTCTTTCTGTCTTACCAATGTGTTAATAAGATCGATTTGGACAAACGCTAGTTGGGTGGATTTTTATTTTGTTGTAGTATTTTTAAATTTTCCTAATTTGGACTTTTACATTTTTTCTACTCAGAATCACGAGCTCTTTTGATCCTGATAGAAATGAAAGAGTGTCCCAAAAAAAATCCATTGATTTACTTTACTATTTCCATACACTTCCTTCGACCGTAACTCAGTGGAAGACAAAATAAATGGAATTCTCGGGACAGTTTTTTCTTCTAATGAGGATCGAAAAAGATTCTGAGTAGAAAAAATATGAAAATATCCAAATTAGGAAAATTTTCAAAAACTACAACAAAATATAAATCCGCCCAGTTAACGTCTTGCTAAGTTAGGACATGTTTATGGTTAAGGCGGTAAGTATATTCACTTGTAATTTAATATAGCCCCAATTGACAACATTTTATATTTTTTAGTCCTAGTTTTTATTGTCTGCTTTGAAAGAACTCAATATTAAATAAAAGATACACGTATTTTTTTATTTTTCAAAAAAATTGCCATTTTAGTGCGAAAATCCCTTTTTATTACTACTTCGAGCAGAAAGAGCGTAAGTTACAAACGTCAAAATTCAGCTAAATGACGTCGCAAGTGATGTTTTATATACGTAAGAAATCGACGAAAAACGGTAACAAGTGTCAAATGTCACTGCCAAATACCAGTGACGTTCCACGTGTTATAGTGGCAGCTCTGAATCAGCTATGTGACGTCACTTCCACTTTAAACTATTTTTAAGATTTTTAACAAACATATTTCGAAAAAAAATTTAAAAATATATTTTTATGATCTACATGCGTATATCTCGAAATGGTTTTCGATTTAGGGACATCGAAAATTTTGAAACGTTGTCAATTTTGTTTTCGACTTAGTATATTGAATGTTCTCATGTGATTTTGTAGGATGTAGAAGAAAAACGCATCCACCCAGTCCGAGTGGACATCGGTCGCAACGGGGACTCCTGCGTGGCGTGTTGCGCCCGCGGCGGCCACGCGCGCCCGCTGCTGCGTCTCCTGCGGGCCGGCGCCTCCGCCGCCGCCGCCGCCGCTCCGCCGGAGGTGTGTCTTATCTTATCTTATCTTATCTTATTAGCGAGGCCCTTACGGATACACTTCGACCCATTGGGATCTTTTGTGTAATTGCCCCCTGTTTCGTCTACCCCAGGGATTGTTCTATCAACTCAATATGTTTGAGGATGGACCCTAGCGGTAACGTTTTGACCTCCTTCGGTTCTAGATAACCAGTTCCGAAGTCTTTCATCCTTTGTCTGGCGAGGGCATGACATTCGCACATCAAGTGTTTCATTGTCTCTTCTTCCTCGCCACACATTCTACAGTCTATGCTGTCAGAAAGACCCATTTTGGCCAAGAGAGTTTTGACCCCAAAGTGTCCCGTAAACACCCCTGTTATGAGTTTGAGTTGTCTTTTGCTATATTTCCAAAGCGGAGGTGTGTCTAGTGTAGTGTAGCCTTCGACGACCTTTGTGTGGCGTGTTGCGGCTGCTGCGGGCCGCCGCTCCGCCGCAGGTGTGTCTAGTGTAGTGTAGCCTCCGACGACCGTTGATGTGGCGTGTCGCGGCCGCTGCTGCGTCTCCTGCGGGCCGGCGCCTCCGCCGCCGCCGCCGCCGCTCCGCCGGAGGTGTGTCTAGTGTAGTGTAGCCTCCGACGACCGTTGATGTGGCGTGTTGCGGCCGCTGCTGCGTCTCCTGCGGGCCGGCGCCTCCGCCGCCGCCGCCGCCGCTCCGCCGGAGGTGTGTATCACTATACACAGCACTAGCTGTCCCGGTGCATAGGCTGCAGAAAACTGGCAAGTCTCTCGGTGTAATGGGTGCTAAGATATATAATAAAATACCTGAGCCAATCAGAACCAATGAAACAGAGTAACGTTTTCTGAAATGCCTCAAAATGTATTTGAAAGGCCTATTACGCCGTTAATGAATTTCTAGATGAAAAATAATTATTACAATTAATAAATATTTATTTTATTACTTTATTTATTTATGGAATTGTATCTTATTGTAATGAAATGATTTGATGTATGTTTACTATGTTATTGACGGTGTATTATTAATACCAATAAATGTCTTGTCTTGTCTTGTCACATACATAGTGTTGCCTTCGACGACCTTTGATAAACCTACACATTAGGGTGCTTCTTATTTTTGCAATTTTGTAGGATGTTGGAACCAATAAAGGAGCTCTTTGCTCTCCCGATTGCAATTTTCTATGGGACATCCTCTCAGTTTGTTATTTGATAAGTAAAGGGGTCAATACCGAAGTAATAAAAACAGACTAATCATTTTGTCTTTCTTGCACTTCGTACTTCGGTAGCGACCCCTAATTCCTGTTTATAATAATTGAAAAAAAAAAAACAAAATGAGAGGGTGCCCCATAGAAAATTGAAATCGGGAACTCAAAGAGCTCCTGTATTGGTTCGAACATCCTACAAAATTGCAAAAATAAGAAGCACCCTACTACACATACTTCCCTCGCCGCATTTTATAATGAGCCCTTAGCAAACGCCGATTACAATTGGTGCCGTGACCATGATATAAAGATTCACGTTGAGAGACCTGCAGGTGGCCATCCTCGCTTCCAGGGTATTTAACAGTATAACGCGCTGTACAAGGTGGAAATAAGTATATCGATAGACTTTACCCATGCATGTTAGACGTCAAAGTAGTTTAAAAATATTGTATAACTTATGCATTGTTTCAGATTGCACCATGCGCTACATAAACCTACACAAGTTTAAGTAGCGCATAATAGATTTTAGTTATACAAGGTGCCCACGAGGAAAGGGAAAAATTCTATCAGCATATTCTAAAACGCGTTAAAGAAAAAATCAAATTTTCCCTTAAAATAGACTGAATCCAGAAAACTTCATATGACATTTTTAACTTCAAATTTGGTTAGAAATCTGCTGTTGATTTTTTCCCCTTCCTCATGGGCACCGTGTATACAAGATACCAATAAAAAACTATAACGAAATATTGTTTTTTTTTTTAAAGTTATATCAATCAAAAAGCCACTCCTCAGTGAGTCATGTAACGAAAGAAGAAATTTGAAAAACATGCCATTATTTTTTAAATGAGCCGAATCCAGAAAAGTTACACCTTGGAAGTTTGGCGGCGTACTGATTTCCCACCCGTTATAACGTAACGTTATAACCCCTTATGGTGCATTCCACGAAAAAGTCCACCATTGTCCCGTACGAACACGATTTTCTCAAAATTATGGGTTTATCGAAGTTGTCTTTCTTGACCAGAGGAATCGGAAATTGCTCAAAAATATATATAATAACTAATAATTCGGGAGAAAACTGAAATTATCGGAATATACACGCGTTTGTACGGGACAGCCCATGGAATGCTCCTTATAAACGTTATACCATTATCTTGTATACAGAACGAGAGCACGGGCACACGTGACTCGCGCCGTCGCTCGCGCAGCGCGTCCGCCGTCGGCTCTATGTCGCCGTCTCCTTCTCTCAACCGAAATAGTACCGATCGTGAGTATTGGAATCAGTTTCACTAAATCTGTGCTGTATAGTACACTTGCCACCAGATATATCAGGCAGATATATTCACTAACATCTGTTGACTACTAGAAATGTAATAAACTAAAAATAAACATAGGATGTAATGTATCTCTATTTCAGTTTTCCACGACCTACAGTCAACTTTTACTTTCTTATCTCCTCCTCTATCCAAAAGTTGTCTAGAAGAGATCACACTTTAGCCATAAGACCGCCTTTTGTTTACTTCTTTTAAACATGCATTTTTATTATTTGATATGGATTTGACTTTGAGATGAAATAAAGAATTGTAGTGTATCGTATATTTTATGGAACTATATGGTTAGTACATCATACGTTAAGACTTTTATATCTGTCCGATTGCATTTTAAATAAACTAAAACTACATGAAGTATTTTACTGAATATATAATTTTAGGTGACGTCCCATGGACAGCTTTAGCAGTCGCAGTGCGCAACAAGCACGTGCAAGTGGCGGACATACTCCTCCGAGCCGGCGCCGACGACCCCCACGGCTTGGCGTTGAGGGAGTGCCACCAGCACCGCTTGGTGGCGCTGCAGGCTGCCATCCTCGCCTCCAGGGTATTTAAAAGATTCGCAATAAACCTACAAATATATTCCGTTGAGCAACTTACGCTGATTACATTTTGGTGCCGTGACCAGGATACAAAGCTTGGCGTTGAGGGAGCGCCACCAGCACCGCTTGGTGGCGCTGCAGGCTGCCATTCTCGCCTCCAGGGTATTTATAAGCTTCGCGATAAACCTACAAAAATATTTCGTTGAGCAACTTAGGCTGATTACATTTTGGTGCCGTGACCAGGATATAACGACTAGGGTATGTCGCTAGAATCGGAACAACATGCGGGTGGTTATCCGCTCACGGTGGCTTCATGTTTCGCTACAGGACCCTGCTTTAAGTTGTAGAACAGTACCTATGATAAACCCACAAATTCCTTTGCTGTATCGATAAATCAGGCCTTAACAAACGCCGATTACAATTTGGTGCCGTGACCAAGATACAAAGTTTGGCGTTGAGGGAGTGCCACCAGCACCGCTTGGTGGCGCTGCAGGCTGCCATCCTCGCCTCCAGGGTATTTAAAAGTTTCGATGAACCTACAAATAAATTCCCTTGAGCAACTTACGCTGATTACATTTTGGTGCCGTGACCAGGATACAAAGCTTAGCGTTGAGGGAGTGCCACCAGCACCGCTTGGTGGCGCTGCAGGCTGCCATCCTCGCCTTCAGGGTATTTAAAAGCTTCGCGATAAACCTACAAATATATTCCGTTGAGCAACTTACGCTGATTACATTTTGGTGCCGTGACCAGGATACAAAGCTTGGCGTTGAAGGAGTGCCACCAGCACCGCTTGGTGGCGCTGCAGGCTGCCATCCTCGCCTCCAGGGTATTTAAAAGTTTCGATGAACCCACAAATAAATTCCCTTGAACAATTTACTCTGATTACATTTTGGTGCCGTGACCAGGATACAAAGCTTGGCGTTGAGGGAGTGCCACCAGCACCGCTTGGTGGCGCTGCAGGCTGCCATCCTCGCCTCCAAGTTTCGCGATAAACCCACAAATAAAGTCCCTTGAACAACTTACTCTGATTATATTTTGATGCCGTGACCAGTATACAACGACTAGGATATGTCGCTAGTATCACAACAATCCTGGTCACGGCACCAAAATGTTGACAATTTTATCTTCAATCATCTCCTGTATGATCCTATTTTCAGGAATGAAATGCTTCTAATATAAGCCCTACGGAGATTAAACCTTGTACTAATAACTTTGTCTCCAGGCGTATCCAGACCCAGAATACAAGTTAAATAAAGCCGCAGTATCAGCTAAAGTGTTAGGGTCGGGGCGGGACTCATCTCTGACCCATAATGCGCTAGTACCCAACACTCCCGTCATGGTCCACTGGCGGGCACTACGGACATTGCAGGACTCTATCAAGTGAGTATACTCTCAGCAGCCAGACACGTCGGACTCACAACCATTTGAAGGGTCCACGAAAAAAAACATGTCCAGTTATAAAAAAATCATGGCAAATTCACACCTTATTCGGTTAAAAGTAAGGTGGTTTTTTCTTCTGTAATTTGAATTGACTAGACATGTCCTTTTCGTGGACCCTTCATTTATTATATATATCGTCGCTTAGTACCCACATCACAAGCCTTATTTGAACTAACCGTGGGACTGTCGTTTTATGTAACATGTCTCAAGATATTTCTTTATTTATTTTAATTTCTTTATTTATTTTAATTTGTCATGACGTTTGACACTTACCAATAAAGTTAGACATCAATGGAGATAATTTATCAATCATGTAATACGATTATTAAAATATTATCGAACCGGGTTACTCACGTATTTAAGTCGATGATTGCTCGACATGTTTCGACCCATTAAGAGGGTCCTCGTCCGGAGTACCCTCGGCCAAAGCCCGACGCGTACTACCGAGAAATCATCGACTTAAATACGTGAGTAACCCGGTTCGATAATATTTTAATATGTTTGAGTCTCACGTTAGTTATAATTCTAGAATACGATTATTTATTGAAATTTCCAGTATGATAGTGTTTGCGAGTTTTAGAATACATAGTAGTTAGTTAGTTTAACTGGGCTTTTTCCGCAATTCGACATCCATTGTGCCTTTTTTGCGTGGTAGCCCTATTCCAAAAAGCCAAGCTCCTCCACGAAACTCAGTGTGTGTTTCAGGTTGTTGAAAGCCTCCTTTAGTGTGTTTGGAGTCCCTAAGTGCCTATTTTAGAATACTTATAAGTACATAAACTACTCATATATCTATAAATAAATATGTAGAACGGGGACAAGGAACGAAGTAGAAGTGTTGAGTGGGTCTAAATACTTTTATTACGACTAGAGGGATTTTTACATTTAGAAGCGCTTACTGGCTTTATACGACCTTTCAGTGCGTATACGACATGTAAGTATGTATTAGCTAGACGACACTTAAATGCTCAAACACTGGTTGGGGCATAAAGCGTGCACCAACTAATCCCTCCTGCGAATCTCAAATAATCCTAGTGGTGATGGTGTTACAAATAACCAATTCACAAGAGGTCAGAGAGCCATAACTTTTTCAAATTGTTCTTCTGGGTTCTACGTGCAACTTGACCATTTACTTTTTCACAGAATGTCGTGGCTAAGTGCAGCAGCGTTACGTGTGAACGCGCACATGTCGAGCGAAGCGTTGGCTCTCCACGCCATCACTCGCCTGGAGCTCGCTCAGAACGAGCTGCGATCGCTACCTGCTGCCCTCTTCTCTCTTCTCAGCCTCAGGTACAGCATCCATACTGTCCCTACAACTAGAGAATGTCGTGAACGCGCACATGTCGAGCGAAGCGTTGGCGCTGCACGCCATCACTCGCCTGGAGCTCGCTCAGAACGAGCTGCGATCGCTACCCGCTGCCCTCTTCTCGCTACTCAGCCTTAGGTACAGTATCCATACTGTCCCTACAACTAGAGAATGTCGTGAATGCTCACATGTCGCCATCACTCGCCTGGAGCTCGCTCAGAACGAGCTGCGATCGCTACCTGCCGCCCTCTTCTCACTACTTAGCCTGAGGTACAGTATAGGCACAGAATAAGTAATAGTACTACATACAGAAAGGCCACGACCACCCCCGCACCAATTCGAATTACCCCACCCCGCTCGGCCGCCGGATGACGTTTGCGGTATGTGTCCGGTAGGCAAAAAGATGGCTGGCATTTATTGTTGTATTGCGCGTGTACAGACACCCATACGCACACATAGGCACGGACAAATGTCAGATTGAGTTTTTGTATGCCGTGTCCACCCTGTGGTATAGGTAATTTCACCAGAGTTGAGGTGAAATTACACACACATCCAAATGAAATACTAATTGCAAAAAATATAGTTAACGAATGAATGACTTGCGTCAAAATATTGAAGTAAATCCCTTGGACAAACTTTTTGGTCAATCTCAAAGTTGTAATTGTATTTGCTGTCAATACGAAAAAAGAACACTAATTTTAAATTCCCCGTGTATTTACATGACATGTTGATGTGTGCGTGACCTCAACTCTCGTGGAACTATCTATATTCATACTGTATGACAGACATTACAAAATCAATAAACTTCCAAAATACAATAGATTTTCGATATTTTATGCTCAGTATGTATAAATCTGATAACTGTTTGGATCTCCTGCATACCAAGCGCAGGGACCAGTAATAGTACATTATATCAAAGGTTCCGGCCTTTGATGTAATGTACTATTCCTGCTGAAATGAAGATTTCCGCCAAGTTGGTAAATAGGCCGGATAGGTAACGAAGCCGGGAATCCGTTTTCACGACGAGGCGTGTATAGTGTTTTTCTCAAACATACAAAGAAATACAAAAAAAATAACAATGTTGTCGAAATTAAAAAAATGTTACTTTGCAGGCCTAGACTTGAAAAGTGTTATGAAATTGCATTTCCATCCCAGTGAGTTACTGCGCCCTAAAAGCGATACTTCAGAGTCTATTTTAAGGAACGTAAAGACAATATTTCACTGCATGTTTGAGAAAAATATCGAAAACCCTCATTTTTTTAATCGTGTCTCCTCTACCCAAAGGTTATCTGGAAGAGATCGCTTTTTAGCTATAAGGCCTAAGTGACCTCTGTTTTTTGTATTTCTTTTGTTTTGTGAACTTTTGTTCTTTACTACGTGTGAGGTGTGCAATAAAGAGTTTTGTATTGTATTGTATTGTACCCTGTATTTTAATATTCAGGTACTTAAACGTGGCAGCAAACAAGCTCGAGAGGCTGCCGAGCAACGAGCCGCCGCAGGAGGCACGCAAACACTCCACACCCGTCTACAGCGCGCCAGTACTGCAGGAGCTGTATCTGCAGGTAGCTGTATTTGCAGGTAGCTGTGTCTGTTGCAACTAACATGCAGTAACAAAAACTAAAACATAAAATGTATTTCAGGACAACCGCTTGGAGCACCTACCGCCGGAGCTCTTCTCGCTCCCAGCGCTCACCACTCTGGACGTCAGCAACAACAAACTACGCACACTACCTTCCACAATATGGTCCGCACCAGCGCTGAGAGACCTCAACGTTTCGCTCAACCTTCTCCGGGACCTGCCGACCGCGGTACAGACCCCCAGACCGTTTAGAAATAAAAACATTTGGATCATTAATTATCTCCGAAAATATTGACTTTCGATAAAAACTTTCTTTAGAGACCCCTATTTTTTTAAAAGATTTATTTAACGATACCCCATACTATACGACTACAGCAAAATAAAAAATCATCCCCCCTTTTACTAATAGGGGAGGTACCCGAAATAAAAAGTATTCGTTTTATTCTACCACTGTATGCGTGATTCATTTGTATATCTGTACCAACTTTTAAATTTCTATTACTAACGGCCACTGAACTATGCAGCAGACAGACGAACATGGCGAAACTATAAGGGTTCTAGGAACCCTTTACTGCGAAACGTTAAGGCACTGGTCACCGCGAGCTACTAAGCTATGAACTATCGGCTATAAACACGAACAAAAGATACGCACTCCCGTGGAAATAAAAGAGACCAGTGCCTTAAACGTCGGTCACTTTGCAACTCGTAAACGGGTCAAAATTATTTTCGTACCACTCTGTCACGCTTCTAGTTGCTGTTTCGACTCATTATATAAAAAAACCCAGTGCACTTGTATTTCTTTTTCACGCTAGATTTTAATCCATACATCAAAAATTTAAAAAACATCATCTCATACAAAAATCACAACTGTGTCACGTTTTTCAGGGACACAAAATAATACAACGAAAACAATTTTGACCGAAACAACTCTTTCCTCTCACACAGGACGAAGCGGCGCAATCTCCTTCAGAATCTTCGCCCGCGCTCACCTCGTCGCCTTCCGCTTCGCAATCATCCTTCAACTTCTCCCAGTCGGTGAGTTTCTTACTTATTTTCATATTCACGTGCCGCTATTTATATACGAGGCTAAAAAGGTATTCCTGAGGCTAAAAGAAGCAAAAAAAATGTTATACGATTTTTGGCCAAATATAAAAATGAATGATTTTTTTTTGGTATTTCGAATACATTAAAAGTATTTTATGAATAAAACTAACACAAAAATGCACTTTTAGGTTTTTTTTAAATGTGCCAAAGAATGTTTTGTCCATTTGATGTCTGTCAATTAAGTGTTACAAAGTGAATCAACTTTTTTCTGTATGTTATTGCCATGATTACGGTCGCCCAAGTCACGCTGGTTTAATGCAAAATTATGCTACTTAAATTAGGCAAACATGCAAGTAGTGCATGTATTTAGGTGGCCCATTAAAGAAAGGGCTTATTAACACCAGAAAAAAATATGTTTGCATAGTTTAAGTAGCATAATTTTGCATAAAACCAGTGTGATTCAGGCGACCGTAACCATGGCAATAACAAACAGTAAAAAGTTTATTCACCCTATAAGACTAAGACAAAACAGTCACTAAATCGTTTCCTGAAATTCGTATAGTACGTAACGGTCAAAGTATTAACAAAAATACATAGACGATGAAGTATATTGCATAATAAATTACTAATTACTGACAACTTACGCGAAACTTTTTTAAAAGTTCATTACTGCTACAAGTCATTTATTTATTTTCTATGTAAATGTACTTTTAAGTAACTATTTAATTTATAATTCCAACTATTCACATTCAAACCACATGTTTCTGACGAAGTGGTTCCGCCGGCAGTCAGCGTCGAGCCGGCAGTCCGTGTCCAGTCAACAGTCCGTGTCCCGATCCGTGTCCGTGTCCCGGCAGTCCGTGTCCAGCGAGCTGTCCGTGGACACGGACGCCGTCGTGTTGGGAGACCGCAGCGGGCACGCCGTGTGAGTATCAGAGTTGGGCTAAAACCGCGTGTTTCGGACGAAGTGGTTCCGCCGGCAGTCTGCGTCCAGTCAGCAGTCCGTGTCCCGGGTCGTGTCCGTGTCCCGGCAGTCCGTGTCCAGCCAGCTGTCCGTGGACACGGACGCCGTCGTGTTGGGAGACCGCAGCGGACACGCCGTGTGAGTATCAGTGTTGGACAAAAATTACCTCTTTAGTAAGAAAGATAGAAAAAATATTTATTTGTGACACACATGACTTTACAAGATACACATTTAAACAAATTATGCCACAAAACGGTCCCCAATTCAGCATAAAGCTGGGGCCTGTAATACAGTCTGTATACAGTCTGTAGTCTGTATGTCTGTAGTACAGATGGTGCCTTTTTTAGGCTCTAGTGCGAGAAGTGGCTCATTTTACGTCAGGCTCAAAACTTTGGAGGGCCATCTGTACTAAAAAACGTCGTACGTGACACGTGCAAAAATGAAATTCGTAACTCGTTTCAATTTAAAACATCGCCTCTCGTTTCGGATTTCCTGTTTTTCGCACTTGTGTCGTAATGTACTATTTTATAGGTGCTCCGAAGCGGTCCGTGCGCATCCATGGCGAGCGGAGCCTCGCCCAGAGCGTGACGCAGGAGACTGCGCTCTGGCCTCCCTGAACCTTTCCCACAACCAGTTTACATGTGTGCCCGCCGGCCTCGCCTGTCTGGCCCCGCGGCTCACCTCGCTCAACATGGCCTATAACTCGCTCAGGTACTCGCTCGGTCTCTCTCACAATCAGTTCACGTGCGTATGCAGCTCGCTTAGGTTTTTTATTACAATATTACACACCGCCTCGCTTATTGTGAGGTTATATTATACTGAATTAAATCTTAGTTTAACCTGATAAAACATGAAATAACATATATAAAAAATACCCATTTCTCAGACATGCAAATAATAACATTTATTAATAACATTTATTTCTCACCATAATCCTCAATACAGTTCAAAACAACAAATGTAATCTAAAACTAAGGCACAACGATATTTTTTTGTTTTTTTAATAAATACAAGTAAAGTAAAATAAAATTGATTATGGCGGGCTAATACCTGAACTAGGGTAAACCCTGAAGAAGTGAGAAATATTGTTCTTATGTTCCTTATAATCAGAGATCGGATTTTTGTGCGACATCTCATACTAAATGTCATCAAAATGACGTAAGTCACTAAGAATATCGCAAATCCATCCGATCTCTGCTTATGATAGACTGCAAAGTATGACGTTTCAGGTGCGCCTACGACCAGAGGTCGATAATGGAATTTAAAATCTTTAAGTCTTGAAGGCCTAGGCCGGCAAAGTGCTCTTTTTTAATTCCATTCCACATAAAATGGCACAGGCATCATGACATTCTGCCACTATGCATATAAAACTGATGTTTTTGTTGTTTATTTCATTGCATGTTTGAGACAATCACTATACTCGTACATACCTCAGCTGAAAATATGGGATTGCCTGACTCAGACCTATCCGTCTATATGTCTGCGGCTGGCTACCCCTTTCGTCCCGGCCTCTATAGTAATGTACTATTACATGACGTAAATGCATGATTTTTAATCAGAATCGAAAACAAAATCAATAAGGGCAAACTGTACTGCACCAAAATGTAACACTGTTAGGGGTAACTATTCTTAACGGCAATCAATTTGGTTTGCAGGTAATTTTAAAGTAAACGCCTCTGGTGTCTAAACTTAATTTATTGCAACTGACTGGAGGCTACGTGTGCATGTCTAGGTATAGATAGAGTACGGGGACGGAAATCGACAAAACAGTAACAGTCTTACATTTTGGTGCCGTGACCAGGATACGAGTATGAAAATTCCTTCATCGACTTTATATACAAGTTTGATTCTATTGAACAGGTCGATGTCATACGTGACGTCATACCCGACGAACTTAAGACAGCTCGACCTCAGCCACAACGAGATCACGTGTTGGCCTAGCCTGCCTCAAGTAAGTAGTAACAATTTCAGTCTCCGGGTAAACATATCAGCTTACCGAGGGACTAGGTTGATTTGTGTAAGATGCCCCAAGATATTTATATATTTATTATTATTATACACCGTGTTTTCATTGATTTCCGTTATTGATTGATTGGACAGGTTACTTGGGACATTAATAGAAGTTGCCTGTTCCCAAAAATTTCGTAAAAATCGAATTCATTTCATACATAATAATCGTAATCCATAATCGGGCTTATAGTGCCAGTAAAATGTAATTTAAACTTTAAGGTCACAAGTTTTAATAGCAAATTATGGACAGTAACAGTGCGGCTTCAATAACGCGGAGCGGAGCGGAGCTGTGGGAGCTTGGCCAATGAGACCGCATCACAGTGTTCCGAATTCGAATTTGAAGAATGTAATTGGTCAATTTTGCACAGCTCCGCGTCCTCACAGACGAAGAGTTATGAAACATTTTGACGTTATTCATACAATTTTATTCCCATTCACGAAATGTATATTTCTATTCCCATTGTCCTTTACCTGTTTTGACCGCGTATTTTCCAAATTCCGATTTTATGTTATTTCCGCGTCCTATTATTTCCTACCTACTTGACGTTGGCTATGAGCAACACTGCCCTCAAGTCCATTGGAAGTTTTCGCACTTTTTTTTTTAACCTTTCTCACTTGTGTCGTAATGTAATACTTGACGTTTTGAACAATTTCGTGTACGTAGGTGGAGCACTTCGGGTCGTCGGTCGGCGATCCCCTCTCGTGCTTCTGCCGCGGCGGCGCTCGTCGCCCGCGCGCGTGCCGCCCCCGCTCGGGCGGCGTGCGCGCGCAGCTGCTGCAGTGCGCTTGCGCGGCCAGGAGCCATCTGCGGCTCGACAGTCTCCGGACTCTGGTAACTAGTGAGCACTGGTCGTCGGTCGGCGATCAGTAGTGTATTATTGGTGCACCTGGATCAGATCAGTTCCAGCTGCACCAATGATACACTACTGCGATCCCCTCTCGTGCTTCTGCCGCGGCGGCGCTCGTCGCCCGCAGCTGCTGCAGTGCGCTTGCGCGGCCAGGAGCCATCTGCGGCTCGACAGTCTCCGGACTCTGGTAACTAGTGAGCACTGGTCGTCGGTCGGCGATCAGTAGTGTATTATTGGTGCACCTGGATCAGATAAGATCCAGCTGCACCAATGATACACTACTGCGATCCCCTCTCGTGCTTCTGCCGCGGCGGCGCTCGTCGCCCGCAGCTGCTGCAGTGCGCTTGCGCGGCCAGGAGCCATCTGCGGCTCGACAGTCTCCGGACTCTGGTAACTAGTGAGCACTGGTCGTCGGTCGGCGATCAGTAGTGTATTATTGGTGCACCTGGATCAGATAAGATCCAGCTGCACCAATGATACACTACTGCGATCCCCTCTCGTGCTTCTGCCGCGGCGCCGCTCGTCGCCCGCAGCTGCTGCAGTGTGCTTGCGCGGCCAGGAGCCATCTGCGGCTCGACAGTCTCCGGACTCTGGTAACTAGTGAGTCGTGTAGGAGCACTGGTCGTCGGTCGGCGATCAGTAGTGTGTTATTGGTGCACCTAGATCAGATAAGATCCAGCTGCACCAATGATACACTACTGCGATCTCCTCTCGTGCTTCTGCCGCGGCGGCGTGCGCGCGCAGCTGCTGCAGTGTGCTTGCGCGGCCAGGAGCCATCTGCGGCTCGACAGTCTCCAGACTCTGGTAACTAGTGAGTCGTGTAGGAGCAATGGTCGTCGGTCGGCGATCAGTAGTGTATTATTGATGCACCTGGATCAGATAAGATCCAGCTGCACCAATAATACACTACTGACGTGATTGACGTTACGGGAGCAGCAATGATACTCAAAGTGGTTCGTGGTAGAATGACCTTTAATTAATAGAAATAGTTTCCTTATATAGTAATTTAGTTCCATACGATGAAGGTTACATGTTGCAATAGGGAGCGTAGTTTACTTTCTGTAAAGGATCATTACCCATGGGTTAATGGGTCGTTAATACTATATCTTAGTGTGTGTGGTGCATTCAGCCGCATCTATTTATACAGTGTGTAAAATACATTGTGACAAACCTTTACACCCTGTATACCTACTGTACACTAGTGAGTCGTGTAGGTGGAGCACTGGTCGTCGGTCGGCGATCCCCTCTCCTTCTGCTGAAGTAACTACCATTAGAGTGTCACTCTGTTTTTCTGCTGTGCCCCTACAAGATGACCAGTGCACCGAAAGCGGTCTGAATCAGTGTTATACTCCTGCCGCCCAAGCCATATAATTTGCTATTGAATTTTAAATTAATAGTGTAGGAAATAGAATAGAATTTAATTCATTTGAGGATACCTTTGAATGGGCCTCTGACCTTTTTTATATGCTGTAAAGTGTAAAATACTTTAGTATCGTTTGGTAGCCAAAGTGTCATAAACAGCTTCGAAATGGAAATAAAATCACAGTAGGCTTTAAGTAGTAGACTCTACCGTCTCTCATTACCGATTTGTAATCAGCTTCGTTACGGGAAATAGAATCCCGTATTGTAAGTAGTTACAAATGGGACTTTTCCAATATTGATTTATGATCACGTTTAATAAGTTATTCCCATTTCATAGATGACGACCAGGAGATAAACCATATTTCTTATTTGGCATCTACAATACAAATCTGGCTACCAAACGGCACTTAAAGGACACGATAGATCCGGCAACAACTATGGAATAGACAGCCAAGACGTTATAGTAATTTTTCATCACACTTGCTGCCTAAGCGCGCCATTGCTTGCGCGCGCAGCGGGAGTAATAGAAAAGTGAAATTCCCTAGGGAGTAATAGAAATGTCAGTACGTCATTTAATAATGTTATGTCTTAAAACCAATTTTTTTGTCGGCAAGTGTGATGAAAAACATTGTAACATTGTAACATTGTAACGCCTAACGGCGTCGGGCTTCTGACACTCTCGTACTTACCTCCCTTGATGCACAATGTACTATTGTATCCAGATCCTGGCAAACAACATGTTGGAACGCATCCAGCTGACGACGGACGACGACGGCAACGTGCCGGACGACGAGCGCCGCGAGGATGTCGACGAGGACGACGACTGGGTGAGAAAGACTACATTTGTTACCAGGGTTTTTTTTTATGTTGGCACAACAAAGTGGCTCCACTCCACCTGATCGTAAGTGAAAAGTAGAGCCCAAATCGCGGCGGCAACGAACAGGAGACAATCAGTAACCTGTTAGTTGCCACCGCCTTGCTGGCCCGCTAGATGCTTCTTCACGCTTCGTTTAAAGGGTCCCAACTTATAGGTATGCGGAAACACGGTCAAAATTCTTTTCGTTGACTTATTAACCGACTTCAAAAAAGGAGGAGGTTCTCAATTCGACTGATTTTTTGTTGTATGTATGTTACCCGATATCTCCGAGAATAGTGAACCGATTTTAAAATTTATTTTTGTGATCGAACGTGTATTACCCCGAGATGATCCCGTTGGCACCAAGTTGCGGTCTGATGATAGGATCTTAGAGAAATCGAGGGATCTCTTCAATTGTTATAGGTACATGTATGGCGCTTTTGGTAATTTTCATCCATTTACAAGAATTTGCATTCAGAAAGTAGAATTTGAGGAAACCAATGATGGAAACAAATCGGGAATCTTGGAGAAACCGGTTGAAGTCGGTTTTTTTAATTTTTAATTTGGTGATTATTTTGTGTCCCCAAAAAACGTGATGCAGTGGTGATTTTTGTATGAGATGATTTTTTGTATTTAATTTCTGAAGTATAGATTAAAATCTAACGTGAAAAAGAAACACAAGTGCACCGGATTTTTTTATATCCTGAGTCAAAACAGCGACTAAAAGCGTGACAGAGTTGTATGCAACAAGAGAACGAAAATAATTTTGACCTACCACCCAAATTCCACTTGCGGGTGTCGTAAGAGTCGACTAAGGTATTGAAGTGTCACTGACCATTCTTTTATAAAATATTGATGATGGGCAGCAGCAACATAGTTGACACATTACTGCTATCGCCAATTACCTCCTAATCCGTCTGTACGCATAGCTAAATCTTTATGGGTATTGGCAAAATATTTGCCGTCATATAAAAAACATGAACCAAATCAATTTACGAATACGTAAGGTTCAAAAATTCATGCTTTAACAGAGCAGTCAAATGGTCAAACGGTTAATAGGAGAGGCCTACGTCCAGCAGTGAACTAACATAGGATGATGATGTGTATTTTATGTAAATTTTGTTTCGACTCTATTTTATTCAAAAAAGGTACCCTTTTTAGCTCAGCAAAATATCAACAATATTCATCTGGGTCGGCTTATGATTTTTGAACAAGCTCTAAAATAGTCACTAAGTGTGTTTTTGTATTCAGAATTCCACGGCTGGTCTCCGCTCCCGCCTAGTCTTCCCGTTGCTCTCAATGCTGGATGTATCATGCAACATGCTGCGATCCGTGCCGCCACTTATACACGCCCTTACCAACCTATCCGTGCTCAACATTAGCGGGAACAAAGGTAAGAGTAATTATATCCGTTGATTTGTTTCCAAAGTTTTATAATAACCTATAGGTTTCAAGGAGCTGAGTAGGCGATACATTTTGGTGCCGTGACCAGGATATAATGATATTTAGAACTCTATTGTGTCTGCGCTTGAATTTGGCTTTCCCTTTTCTTTTGATGATGAATGTATCATGGAACACGCTACGCTCACCAACCTATCCGTGCTCAACATTAGCGGGAACAAAGATAAAAGTAACTTATAGTTTCAAAAAGCGAAGTAGGCGTTACAATTTGGTGCCGTGACCAGGATACTATTATATTAGGAACTCCGTGGTACAAAGTTACTTTTTAATATACGTGCATATATTATCAAACCGCGATTGGAATGGGATTCGAAAATATCTTTGACACAACATTGTTAAAATCAATCTCGGATATATTCCTAGTCATATTTATATGTATAATCATAGTTTAAGTGCAGAGATTTACAAACAATAGATTAATTGATTACCAGAGATCGTACGATTTCCAGCATTTTGGTGCAATGTAGTTCAATTAAGGGATACGGTGTAAGTTATTTATAAGGAGATAGTAAGTTAAGGTTCGATATTGTCTTACAATGTGTTATTACTCTTTTCAACTTAAACTGACCCTTGGATTCCTTTACTTAAACTTCAAGGGTTTTGGTGAAATGTAGTTGAATTAAAGGAATAATTTTTTATTCCTTTAATTCAACTACATTACATTTGGGTAAATTTTTAGCTGTAATGTGCCATAACACGTTGTAATACAGAGATGAACCTTAACTTGCTATCTCCTTTCGAATAACTTACTTCACATCCCTTAATTGAACTACACTGCATCAAAAATGCTGGAAATCGTGCGATGTCTGTTAATTATTCACAATAAACAACTTTTTTCTTAGTAAATGTTGTGTCAATTGTACTTTCGAATCCCGTTCTAATCGCGGTTTGATAATATATGCACGTATATCAA
Source organism: Thaumatotibia leucotreta (assembly GCA_025490895.1). Lineage (NCBI taxonomy): Eukaryota > Metazoa > Arthropoda > Insecta > Lepidoptera > Tortricidae > Thaumatotibia > Thaumatotibia leucotreta. Next base: position 24,548 of record JALPQI010016264.1, read on the forward strand.
AAGGTAACTTAGTGCCATGAGTTCCAAATATAATAGTATCCTGGTCACGGCACCAAATAGTAATGCCTACTTGGCTTTTTGAAACTGTAAGTTACTCTTATCTATCTTCTTATCTTATCCGGTTTGATAATACTGAACAACGAGTGTCATTTAGACGAACTTCCATACACCCTTTGTACACGAATTTTCAAACTTCTGGTTTTCAGAAATAACCGACCTGCCCCCACAAATGGGGCTCCTCTCCCGTCTCTGGAACCTCAACACGAGCGGGTGCTCGCTCCACGAGCCGCTGGGGTCCATGCTGGCGTGCGGAAGGTACAAGAGCATGGACATCATCGGGTACCTCAAGTCGGTGTTGCAGGAAGCCCGCCCGTATAGCAATATGAAGCTCATGTTGGTTGGCTTGCAGGTTAGTAGAATACATTTTGATTTATTTATTTCATAATATTAAATATCATTATAAATTAACTTACCCTAATTTATTCGAATTTATATTATGACCGTCAATATTAATATGTTCAATGTCATGAAAATTACAATAAATAAATTAGAAAATAATGTTAAGCGAATCAGCCGCTGCAACACGGCGGGACTCTCGCTTTCCGGCAGCGTACTCTATAAATAAATAAATAAATATCTTGGGACATTTTACACAAATCAACCTAGTCCCACGGTAACCTCAATTCAGGCTTGTGATGTGGGTACCAAGCGACGATATATATAATAGATAGATACATATAGATACTTAAATACATAGACAGCTATGACCAAGGAACAAATATTTGTGATAAATAAATAGACAAATAATGCCCTCGCCAGGATTCGAACCCGGAACCTCCAGCTTCGTAGGCAGGGTCACTACCAACTAGGCTACGGAGGCTGACATAGATAGCTTTCGTTTCAAAGTCAAGCAAATATTTTTCTGTCCTCTTGAATTTTGGATTTAGTAAACAATACTCTTCTGAAATTGTACGTTTTCTAATGGAAAAGCTACAGAGGTTTGGAGACGCATACACACACAAAGTTCCTGTGGTTAAACAGTATAGTGTACGTACTTACAATATAATTCCAGAAGTTCAATGCACTCAGTTCTTATGTTTAATTGCGAATACATATTTTTTTAATAAGTTATCTGATTTCAGGGCATCGGAAAAACTAGCTTACTGGAGTGTTTGAGGCAAGAATCTCCTCTACAATATCGAAGGAAAGGAACTGACGTAAGTTTATCTGTCAATCATCATGCAACCCATTCCTTTATCATAATCTATCCATCCATCCATATCCATTATCATTCGTCCACTCCCATTTGACTTTACTTAGCAATGACATCACTTATATGCTTAAATATTTATCAAACGGGTTACTCACGCTCAAAATGGATCGAAACATGTCGAGCAATTATCGACTTAAATTACGTGAGTTTGATAAATATTTAAATATGTTTGAGTCTAACGTTAGATATGATTCTAAAATCACTTATGTGTATTTTTATTTAATTATCTAAACTTTATTGCACAAAACGTACAAAATTGTACAAATGGCGGATTTAATGCTAAAAGGCATTCTCTACCAGTCCACCATTGGGTCAAACAGAGACATTTTAGTTGGTACTCAACAACTCGCATAAGTTATAAAGATATAGTAATACTAAATGACTATAACAATACCTACAATTACATACTACTACTTATACAGGGTGGAAAGGGACGACGTTCCTTCCCGCTACCGACCGAGTCTACCAACCATTACGATGAACTTTCAGTATGGGTCCAACATCGAAATATTAAAAAAAAAAATTAACCCTTCATACAAAGTGAGTGATTAGTTAGAGTTCAATAGTATGGAAAAGTCAATTTTCCATGTACGCTTTCGATGTTGGTCCCATACTGAAAGTTCATCGTAATGGTTGGTAGACTCGGTCGGTAGCGGGAAGGAACGTCGTCCCTTTCCACCCTGTATAATAATGAAATAAACTAATACATATTTTATTATAGTATTCAATATCAATTATATTTTATTATAGTATTCATAGTATTTTTTATCATTTTCCGAACGGAAAATATTATTGATTTTCATTATTATTTAACCTTTTGAACGCCAACGACATACCAGCACCGCAGGTTCAACGCCAAAGACCGATATTTAAGTCATGGACCAAAGAGCAATCTAGACCTATACACATGTGCCTAAAATTCAATTTCAGTTTTGACATTTTGTTGACGTGGCGTCTCCGTCACAGCCTTAGTATTTTGGTGTCAAAAAGGTTAAAATTCAATGTGTAATGTTGTCCAGCACTGGGCGCTCCGAATGGGGAACAAGGCGTCCGCCCGCAACATGTCAACGGTGGGCGTCGACATCGGCACGTGGATCTACGAGCCGCCACGTTCCTCGCGGGGGCCCGTCACGTTCCGCACGTGGGACTTCGGGGGGCAGCGCGAGTGAGTCCACTTTGTACATTAAGGCAGCGGTTGGACGGTTAGTCATTTCCCATCAATAGAGTTGCAAAGTGACCGACATTTTTATAGATGACCGGTCATTCATCGTGTATGGTTTCCTTTAATAAAGTATAAAAAAATGGACAGTAGGTACAGGAGTAATAATATTTTATATTGTCTCACAGCAGTCAAAAGACAAGAGTTAAAATTAGCTTGGATCTGGATACTATCAGTCCACAGACAATAAGACTGATGAATTGACACTAAAATTAGCGTGTAATCGATATCTTACAGGAACTGAAAACGTGCTGTAGCGAGCATTTCGCGTTCATGTCAAACTCACATCTCTTCATGTCATGTCACAGTATTACTTTCTGAGCTACTAATACATGCAGATTGTAACGAAGTAAAAAAATCAACATTTTTTTTTAATTTCTTCGTAACAGCTACATCAATTGATATGATATTTCGAATGCTGATTTTATATATCCTAACGGATATACTTTTCGGGTTTGTCTAATCGCTCAAATCACAAAAGAAGGAACTTTTTGACAAATAACTTTTCACTTATCCTGGTCACGGCACCAAATTGTAACAGCTTACTTTTTGTTAAACGAGATACATCGTTGTACAGGTACTACGCGACGCATCAGTACTTCCTCTCCCGCCGTTCATTGTACCTCGTGGTATGGAAAGTTACCGACGGCCGGAAAGGTTTAGCGGAAGCTATTGGCTGGCTCAGGTGAGAGAAACATTTAATAAAAATTTAATGTAATACGACAAATACAAAAATATTGTTACGATTAACTTGAAGTGCCTCTATAATCTAATTAATAAATTATCGATACAATTAAAGGTCGAAATCTGTACAAGAACTTATCACCTCAAAATTCAAGTAATGATACGTTTTCTAGGCACGTCATAATGTTATAAGCTCGTGACCGCAGCAGGGATTAGTCATGAGCCAGAGATGTATTTGGGTCAAAATTCTAAGTTCCTAAAAAACGTGACGCAGTGGTGAGTTTTGTATGAGATGATGTTTTGTTTTCAAATTCTACTATATGAATGAGAATCCAGCGTGAAAAAGAAATACAAGTGCATCGAATTTTTTTTTATATTGAGTCGAAACAGCAACTAAAAGCGTGACGGAGTGATATGAAACAAGACAACGAAAATAATTTTGATCCATTTTTATTAATCATAAATCAGAAAACGTTATTTTTTCTTCTTTTTTGCGAATTTGGTGTTACACAATTAATAAAATTTACTCAGTATGACTTATACTGTTTGGGTTTGAGGTTTGAATACTGGTTAAAAGACAATGTATAATATAATGTAAATAATACTCATTTTTAATATTGTATGATTGGCAATTTCGAGCTTCCATTAAAATGATTTAAAAGAAAAAAAAGCGTTAAGCTGAGTTTACACTTGTAAGTTATTGCTGCAAGTTTAGAGACGCAACTATGGGTGAGAGTGATAAATATCTGCATCTTTTTCTTGCATATATCTTTGTTTCAAAACTTGCCGCAATTACTCGCAGGTGTAAACTTGGCTTAAGTACAGAACATCACTTGATTATTGAATACTGAAATTTGATATTGGCTGAATACAAGTGCTATCTTCATAAAATATATTTATTTTATAATAGTACATTCAATGACACAATAAATTTAACACTACTTATATAAAATAATCAATAATATAAAAAAATACATATAAATTAAAAGAACCTACAAATAAAAAAGCTCGCCCAAATCGCTGCCAATGGGCAATGTGCCCAGAAGGCTGGCCGCATTGCCACGTTGTATGGCAGTGCTATCTTGTCTATGCAATGACAGCGATTTGAATTGTGTTTACTATCTAGTTCCACGAATGCCAATATGGCTTCGATTTTTCGGTCGTCGCACTTGTCGTCGCGTTTAATTACCGATGTTTTCACCGCAATATACATTTGTTTGTGAATTGTTGTGTTGTTTTTCTTATTGTTTTCGTGGTAGCTTCAAGTTTGATGTATTCCAAAAGTTTTGCAAATTTTTAATAATCAACTCAGTTCAGGAGACTGGAAGACATCTTATTTAACTAAGCACGTGTTTGCTAGGTCTATACAAGCTCGCGCGCCGGGCTCGCCCGTCATCCTCGTCGCCACACACTACGACCAGGTCGCTAACGTGAGTACCTTTTAACATTTTTTTTATGTAACCTTATCTTTAAAACTGATATATACTGAAAAATTGTATACATTGATCCTCATATGGGTAAATCAACTTTTTTATGTCTGTTATTACCATGGTTACGGTCGCCTGAGTTACGCTGGTTTTATGCCAAATTATGCTACTTAAACTATGCAAACATACATTTTTCTGGTGTTAATACACTAGGGCCACCTACAGACATGCACTACTTGCATGTTTGCGTAATTTAAGTAGCATAAATTATAAATATTAGATGTCATATACCAAAGAAAAACGACCAATATCACCAACGTCCGAGGTGGGGACGTACAAATCAAAATATTTAGTTAATAAATAGTTTGATTTGTGTTTTCGCAATACGTTTAAGTAGCATAATTTTGCATAAAACCAGTGTGACTCAGGCGACCGTAACCATGGCAATAACATACAGAAAAAGTTGATTCACCCATGTTTATATTTAAACAGCCAGCCTCCGTAGCCTAGTTGGTAGTGACCCTGCCTACGAAGCCGGAGGTTCCGGGTTCGAATCCCGGCGAGGGCATTATTTGTGTATTTATTTATCACAAATATTTGTTCCTTGGTCATGGCTGTCTATGTATTTAAGTATCTATATGTATCTAAGGACTGTATCGTTTTTATAAATACAACTTTACTTGGCCGTATTTTTTTTATATTACATTTTTACATAAAAAACATAAATGTGTCTAATTACTGCTTTAATAAGGTACACATTTCATCCTAGAAACTCGACGTGAAACATCTGGATTAGACACAAACTAACCCAATCCTCCCGAGT